>ML975340.1:0-111245 GCA_010015605.1 Decorospora gaudefroyi
CTCTAGCACCAGTTGACAACCCTACAGCATGCTCCTTCCCCATAATTGTCAAGCGCTTCCCCTCCATACCGGTCCCCCACCAGTTCCTCTTCATTTCACGACACTTCGGCACCGGCGTGCTCATCGCGACCGCATTCGTACACCTCCTCCCCACCGCCTTCGAATCCCTCACCGACCCATGTCTGCCGCCGTTTTGGAACGAGGGATACCCAGCCATGCCCGGCTTCATAGCCATGAGCGCTGTCTTTGTCGTGATCGGCATTGAAATGTTTTTTGCTTCGCGGGGTGCCGGACATGTCCATGGCGCTGGGTATGAGAACCTGGGGCTTGATGATGGACAAAGGGCACGGTCGGAGCACAAGAGGAGCCATAGCTACAGCCGGTATAGTAACGGCACGCCTAGGACGAATGGGAATGGGCACGTGCCGGGAATACTGTTACACGACATGGAGGCCGAGGACGGGCTTATAGCTGGACGATCACCTTCTTTTTCGCTGGCCTCGCCCATGACGCCCAGCCATCGCTCCACCGACAATGACAACGACTCCGACCTCGACATGACCAGAGAAGAACTAGACCAACAAGACGCCAACGGCTCTGGAGACGAGTCTCGACTGATCCATAGCCACACCCAGGAAAGCCCCTCGTCAACCTCTGCGCAAAACAAAAAGCTTCTCCTCCAATGCCTCCTCCTCGAAGCCGGAATCCTCTTCCACAGCATATTCATCGGCATGGCCCTCTCCGTCGCGACAGGAACGGCCTTCATCGTCCTCTTAGTAGCCATCTCCTTCCACCAAACCTTTGAAGGCTTCGCCCTTGGATCGAGAATCAGCGCCATTCAATTCCCATCCGGCTCCCTGCGGCCATGGCTCATGGCGCTCGCGTACGGCACTACGACGCCCATTGGCCAAGCCATTGGATTGGCGATACATTCACTCTATGATCCGGCGAGTGAGGCGGGCTTGCTGACTGTTGGCTTCATGAATGCGATTTCTAGCGGTTTGTTGCTGTTTGCGGGGCTGGTGGAGTTGTTGGCCGAGGACTTTTTGAGCGATGAGAGTTATGTTACGTTGAAAGGGAAGAGGCGGCTGTTGGCTTGCGCTAGTGTTGTGGGGGGCGCGTGGTTGATGGCCATTGTTGGGGCGTGGGCGTAGAAGTGATTTTAAGTTTTGTTCTGTGCATATCGTTTGGGCTTTTCTGTGTGCATATGCATTGGTGTTTGTGAGTTTTTTTACAAGGATGATTTCCATTAAATCAAAACTTCGACGTTATTTCATGCCCTCACTTTGCCTAATTCTCACCCTCTTCTTTCTTTCCTCGATATCCATTCTTCCCCCTCCCCCATTCCACTCCCCTACGCATCCCATCTATATCCCCACACTCATCTTTCCTCCTCCTTCTCCCCTTCTCCCACCACAGCAGCAGCAATCCCCCCTTCCAACCCCTTACACCTCCGTACCAAATCACTCACATGCGCATCCCCACTCTCCGTACTCAAACCCAGCAGCGCAGTTTCCAAATTATACAAATATTCCCTATTTTCTCCACTGGGGCCTTTGCCTGGGGATAGTAAGTAAGTGAATGGTTTAGTCAGTGTTTGTGGGGAGGGGGAGAGAGTCGGCATACTTTTCAAAATATGGAGGGCGAGGGCTTGCGGGTCCTGCGGGCCTAGGAATTGCGGATTCGATGGTAGACCGATGTAGACTAGGCATTTGATGGGCGTTGTTGTTGCTGGTGCTGATGTAGTAGGATGGAAAGGCGAGAATTGGATACTGTAGCCGTTTACTTCCCGGATGTTCAGATACTGTCTCACTTCGTTGATGTGGGCGGTTGGGATGTGGTACGCGGCGCCCCAGACGCGTTCGGTGGCTTCGTGCTGCGGGTGGTTTGGTAAATAATTTTTGTTTCCTCGGGGGTGGGAAGGAGCGACGTACATGGTCCATCAATGTATCCCAATGTTCTTTGTCGATTAATGTTGCTACTCGCCCAGGCGCTGAAGGGGTACCGCGGTGGTCTTCGCTGGAAGGACAGATCCTGTATTAGCTCTTTGCTTTCTTTCTTTCTTTTTTCTGGGTTTACCCGGGGGGATTGCAATGCGATGGGTGGCTTGGTTACGTACCTAGCCTGCGCGTACTGTTTAGTCTATACCTTTATGCTCACAGATAGTAAAAATTGCTCCCCGTAAGTTGAAAAGGAGGCAAGGGCCGGTACAAAGTTGGAGAGAGACGTACTTGCCAAAACCGTCGCACATAACCTTCAATGTACCCTGGGATTCTCTGGTCTTGTCTCGATGTTAGATATACGGTATCTTTTCTCTTTCACTGAACCGTGCTAATCATTTTACGTTGGGAGCCGTACCGTAATGTGGGGGTGGTTTCCATATCAAGCTCCTTTGTATCTGGGTCAGTTCTTGTTCCATGGCCCGAGTTTGGACGGAACACGGTGTGTGTATATTTTTTTTTAACTATCTCACCCATAGCCAAAGATCCAGAAATCGTCGTTATTGCCAAAGTCTTCGATTTCACGCTTATGGTCTGCCATTTTTGGAGAGAGTTGGGAAAGATGTATGGAGATTGCAGAGGTTTATATCCGGGAGTTGTGTAGGTAGTTGAACCGAGGGGCAAGGGGACTACGGTAGTGGGGCAGATGCGGCCTTGTGAAGCGTGCAAAGTCTTTAGCATAGTTAACTGTTGTTTGAAATTTCTTGGTAGGTCGTTGAGTTATAATTGTTCAGCCGCATGGTAATTATGATCAGCCAGCCGCTCGGCTCATTAAGAAACCCTTCAGTGGGCCCATGGCATCTACTGCCCTCAGTCCAATACTCCGCAATCCTACAAGCGGCCCCGACCCTACGCTATACACTCGGTGCAACTTGTCGCAAACACCCAACATCGCATTGTTCTCCGCATAGCGCTCGCTGTTGTAGCTCTCCAGCGCTAACGTGGACCCAATATCCTGACCCGTCTGCACGGCGTGCGATATCGTTCGGACAAGCGCTGCTGCATCGCCCTGGCCTTGATTCAGACCCTGCCCTGCCAGTGGATGTATGGTATGCGCTGCGTCACCGACAAGAGCCACTCGCTCGCCACTGTAGGTATCTGCGTGGCGCATCCGGAGCGGGAAGGATGCGATAGTGCCGGCTTGTACGTCTGCTACGTGCATCGGGATCGCGTGTTCATTGACGGGCGTGTGCTTCTCCCGCCATGCCACCTCCTCCACCTGTCCGGAAGACAGCGTGTGTAGGTATTCGAGGTCGGTCGGGGATAACCTGAAGCCTGCGTTGACCATTGCGACGAAGTCAATTTGAGACAATGCCTTGAGCTTCGCCGCACGCTCGGGCGTAGTGCTCCATACCAACGTCGACATGTTCCCTGGGAGCGGCAGCATCGCAATTGGTCCCGTCGGCAAAAAACGCTGATATGCGATCTTGTAATCTGATCCACCCCAGCCTTGTCCCTCAAGCTTCAAGCTAGCCACTACACCGTGTCTATCGTAGTCGAAACCTCGCGATTCAATCCCGGCGAATGTCCGCACGGGGCTGTTTGCACCGTCCGCTCCCACCAGCAGTCTGGCAGCCAATGTCTTCCCATTGGACAGAGTGAGTATCGGCCATGATGAGAAATCCATCTTCTCCGTGTCAGCCCCGAGGTCGATGGAGTTGACTTTTGTCGAAGTATAGAAGTCGACGCCACCAAGCTCTTCGAGCCGGCTGAGCAGGGCGGTGACGGTATTTACATTCTCAATCATGTATGCGATTGTGGTAGGTTGGGCGGGGTTGCGAGGAGTAAGGAGCGGCTTTGCTGTGTGCCAGCCGAAGGAGATGCGCGCATCGGTTACGCCGTCCCATACTTGCATCTCCTGGTACGGCTGCACTCGAGGTGTGTTGACGTGTGCCCACGCACCGATTTCTGTGCAAGATTCAGTCGCGCTCAAGCAGACTAATACATTCTATTCTTACCCTGCAGGTTCCTGACAGAGGCCGGCGTGAGGGAGCTACATCTGTTTGAGAAGCTCTCCAGACTCGCCCCTTTCAGTAGTTTATTTTTCTGCAAGTCTTGACCTTCAATGAGAGCGACTTTGAGGCTGCTCGTAAGCGGTGACGCTTTCAGCCCTGTGAGCAAGCTTAGTCCCGCCGGTCCACCTCCTACGCAGACGACATCGTAAACTTCGGGCGCATCTGCGGAGCTCGAGGCAAACCTTCGAGGGGTCTGGAGGCGGACCCAGGCTGTCGATGGCGACGCCGGGGTCCTGGGCACTCGCAGCGGTATACGGGGCGGCATCACGAGCCGTAAAAGGTTATCGTGACATGGAGAATGATGGTGTCATCGTGAGTTGCTCATGTTTGGCATGTTTGCGCATCTGTAATTGGATCGGGGCAGTTCGTGCCGACTTGCCGTGCTGTGAGGAGCCGCTGGTCCGTGCTTTAGATCTCTAGATCCTGCTATCGTCTTGACTCTTGACCTCATCTGAACCCTGACGAACCATAACCGCAACTTCGCCAGCCAATTGCCACCAAGATGCCCCGTTCGATTTACCATCGAGCGATCTCGCCTTCAATCCTCACCCCACGTATCGCCTCATCGTGTCTTCTTCCCAGCCATCACTTGCTCCCATCATACCGATTCGCGCCCATGTCCCTGGCATTCTTTGGCTACTCTTCCTCAGCTTCGCTGGACGTGTTGCTTACGTACTTCGTACCGCCACGGTGTCTGTAGCGGGGCTTACGTTTAGTCGTCGGTGCTGCGGTACCTCCAACCCCACTTGTTGTCCTGGTAATGATGGCTGGCGAGCCTGGCTGGTTGCTTGCAAAACCCAAACCACTGTACGCCATAGGTGCGGAACTTACCTCCCGGGTCGATTAGAGTGGCAGCTTCTTCAACCATGGCACGCTACTAGTCTCATATCCCGCACATCTCCTGTAGGATACCCTCTCAGGAACGCTCCAACACCCTGTTCTTCACATGCGTGTGCAGGACGCAGGAACTTCCTTCCTGATCCAATCGGCCTTCTGGAAGCTTCGTATCTCAGTTTTTTTGGTATGCAGATGCTCTAGCCAGGTCCATTCGACCGTGTCAACACTCACTTTTCAGATCAATCATGTTTTGCTGCCGATTGTCGCTGGTACACTATGTGTACCCAGCAGTCGTGCACGGAAAGCATTTCTTTCGGTTCACCGTACCACACAATTGGTCGGCCAATTGGATACTAATTGTCAAGTCCTGCGGCCAGTGGTTTCGAACTTCCACCCACCTCAAAACACCCAGCCACTAATCAACTATTCTGTAACAACAACACTGTTATCAGTCCTCTTCTTCTGATCATTAGAGGCTATGACCTCTCAAACTCCTCAACATATATCATTCAACGAGCCTTCAGTTGTCGTGAACGTCAGCCAGACCGAGGTGGACGCCGACATCTTCCAATTGCCATATCCTCCTCAACTTTCGCTGAAGCGGCGAGTGTCGGAGACTGTCGCTCATACCCGCGTTCACTTTTGGAAGCGCAGAAGAACGTCTGATTGTTTGCACGGAAGACCCGTGGATTGCCCCTGTGAACCACCGCCACCCTATCTTGACCACACCATGTCTGAGCCCTGGTCGAATCACGATAGTACCTACTCTACACTTCCCACCACTCCCCCTACACCCACCACCACTAGTCCCAGAAACCAGCTTAGACCATCGCAAGTTGCCGAGTTCATCGAAAAGGTTAACACGAAGCTCAGACGTATCTTTGGCAGCCGAAGAGCATCCGCTGAAGACGAAGCTCCGCCAAACGGACCTTCCGATACACGCTCAAGCATTTACCATGCATTGAATGACCCGTTCAATTTTCAAACGACCCACGAGGAACTAGCCTGGAATGGTGCAGCTATCTTACCGAATGTAAGCTTATACTTCGATACCAGCGGCGAAGTAGGTCCCAGCTGCTTCTACACCACTACTGACTGGGATACCTTCCAGGCAACCTTACAGGCACAGCGGAGAACATCCATACAGGCAGATCTGAACCGTGACATGTACTACGAGGCCGACACGGATTTCTACGAGTTGCACAAGCTGCGAAGGTGCACTGCACAGAGCCCCGACCGCCCTGGAAAGCAGAAACGCAAAGACTCGCAATTCAGCTTTAGCGATCTCTGGGCAAAGTCCCGACGATCAAGCAAAGTGGATAAAGGGAAAGAACGACAACTTTCTGAAGGTGAAGCGACGTCGTGTTCACAAAACCAGTCACCTCTTCCTTGCATGGCGGAGCACACAGCAGAGTCAGGAGTACTTCCTCTCACAGATATTGGCATCCTCCCACGCACATCTTCTGATGGGACATCACTCGTACCAAAGTCGTCTGACAATATCCCACAAGCCGAGCTCTCCAGCTCAAAGTCCAGCATCGCGTCACTAAAGTTCTCAGCATCCGCCTCACCAAGAGCCAAACATGCAAAAGCAGCGCCAGCTGTATCCGCAGCCGCACGACGAGCAAGCATCCGTCTCGTCACGCCTCCACCCGGCCGCCCAGACGTACGCCCATCATCATCCAACGGCTCCAGCCCCTCCTCAACATCACTATCCAGCATCGCCTCCTCATCCTCCTTTTCCGCCGCGCAAGCAAGTCCAACACTCCGTCTATGCCGCCCAACCGACTCCAACCCCAACACCAACACCCGGCGCCCATCACTACCTATCGCCATCCCCCGTCGCTCCTCCTCATCACATTACCACGCAGATGCCTCCATCAGCATCACAGACCTCAACAAAAACCCATCTTCCACCGATCTATCCCGCCACGGCGACCGCCCAACCGATACCGCGCCACCATCCCCTCAACTCGCACCCACGGTCATATCGTCGCCGACCGCCATACAGCGTCTCAGCCTAGGTCCGCCCCAACGACCCTTCCTGGCCCACGAGGATAGCAGTGAAATGTTCCACGTTTCCATCGAGGGTCTCGTTCCGCGCAGTCCACCTGATCCTATGCCATCATCATCATTATCGTTTGAACACGGTGCCGAGCCACAAACGCAGGTCGATACTTCTCCATCCACTGCCACGGCGATGGGCTCTTCGTCTTCGGTGAGGAGGCGGACGGGCGGTTTGGGGGCGAGCGAGAATTTGAGGGAGGTTTTTGTGGAGCATGGGGATGGGGATGCGGAGGCGTGGTCTGGTGGTGGTAGAGAGAAGAGGGGGAGGAAGAGTGCTAGGAAAAGTGTTGGGGATATGTGTTGGTGGAGTAGTCAGGATTCTTTACTTTCGGAAAGATGTCATGTTTGAAACCTGATTTGGAGGCAGGATGTCTTGTTTCCTTTTTTTTTTGTTGGTTGTGGTTGGGGTGCTTGTGTGAGAGAAAAATATAGTGGCGTTGGGTTGGGATGGTGATGAAGAGATAGTTTGGTATATACGAGAGCGGTTCTCTTTGTGGGTACGTTATGGGTTTTTTTCTTCTTTTCACGGTTGTGTAGAGGCTAGTTACAGGGAATAGATAGGAATAAAAATAGCGGGGTAGATATAACCATACCACCGTACTTGAAAGTTGAAACGTCAACGCATGGACTTAACATAGACGCATGCGAAAAAGGCATAGTGTATAGAAAGGTAAGGTCACAGCAGCACTGCCAACAGGGAACCCAAGATTTGATTCGCTGGAAGCATCGCAATCGCTTCCCATATTACTACGTGTATTGTTCAATGCTATAAGATGTCTTTTGCTGAACCCGGACGGTCACAAATATTATGATTCCCTCACCCTTCCTTCAATGCGTGTACGCCAAGAACCCCATGCGTGCGAATAGATCAAAGCGAAGCGTGGCAGGCCTCGGAAAAATGAGCGAGAAGCCCCAAGTGGGTATCCAGATCTAGGAAAAGACTGTTGCTATTATCCCGGAACGCTATGCATGCAAAAAAAAAGACGAAGATGGAAATTTCCAGTGTTGCCCCTGGTTGCGCCGTCCTAGATTTTACAAAAGGACAGCGAAGCCGAGGAAAACGCTGCCAAAGAGAGCACCGAGACCGAGGGCAGCGTTGGGCGCAAAAACTGCTCCAGCACCGTCAGGGTTGGTGGTAGGGTTGCTGTCATCAGTCGGGGATGCACCGCCGAAGCCACTAATTGGTATACCACTTGTAGCGGAGCCGGAGGGGGCGGCGGTCGAGGACATGGCGGCTGAGGCGGAGACGTTACCGAGGAAGGGATTCTGAGCTCCGCAAGGGTGATCTTCGCTGTTGCACATTGTCAGTCGTGGTTGGAGAAGCAAGGGAGCGATATGGTGAGACGTACAGACACGCGCTTTGGCAGCTGTTATCGCCACCGCAGGCGGCGACGCAGTTCTGACCCCATTCTGTGCAGATGAAGTATGGCAGGGTCTGCGAGAATTGCGTGATGTTGGGGGAGACGCCGTTCTCGCAGATGCAGCTGTATGTGAGCGTGTCGCTGTCGCAAGAGTTCTCCTCGGTGGTCATGGACGTCACACCCGGCTGCTGGAGGCAGATGTGCGGGCATTGGGCCTCGTTCTGGGAACACCAATATTCTGTTGCATGGTCAGGTGGTGCTGGCAGGAGAGCGTGGGAGCTGGCTTACCCCTCGTGGGTTCATCAACAGTCTCGGGGTCGATTGTGTAGGGGTAGTCGGCCTGGGTGGTGCTCTGGGCAGCAGTGATACCAGCGAAGGCGGCAATGCTGAGGGCGAAGATGGAACGCATGATGATGGTTGGTGGTCGGTGAGGAGACGGTTTGAGAAGAGGGGATCTGTTCGGAAGGGTCAGCCATGTGGACGAAGGTCAGTTCTGGCACTAGCTGGAATGCACGTACTAGTCGGTCGAAGAAGCAAAGCGAAAGTATTACAAGTTATAAGACGGTCAGCGACAGACGGGCGGATATATGTGCACAGATTTTCTGATAGAGTGGCAGCTCAACAGCGAATGTGGACGCGGACAGGGAGGCTGGCGAGAAAGGCGCGGTCCGGTATATAAAGGGAGCGAGGCATCGGACGGGCAAGCAATAGTAAGCTAGTGGAGTCCAGATAGGAAAGTTCACGATCCGGTACGTGCACCTCCCCGCTGGAGGACATGCTCGCCCGAGACCGCGGCTCAATTGGACGGTGGCCAGTCGTTCAAGCGTTCTGGCTGCATCCACCTGCTGCACGTCTCGCGAGAAAGCTGCAGTGGAGTGAGAGGACGCGTCGGCGTGGCAGGGTGGCAGGCAGTGGAAAGGTGAATGTCTCCCAAGAAAGTGCTCGGGTGGCGGCAGGGATCACCGACCGCCCGCACCAATTGGCCACTCAAACTATTGCCTGCGCTTTTCTGCCAGCCAGCCCCAGCATCTTTCACCCTAGCGCCATCTGCATATCATTCGGTTGCCCAGGTGCGATGAGCGAGCCAGACACTTGCAGCTTTTGTTCATCAAACATCGCCAACAGCACTTGGCATATCTGGCTGCATGCGCCGTCTGCCTGCACCGCGCTGTCCATATCTGCCCCTCCTCTCCTCGCAGCAAGCGTCTAGATAGGAGTATCCGTACCGACGCCTTCCTGTTTGACGCGCCACCCGCCCAGCCCGCCACTATAGATGAATGGAGCCGGCGAGCTTTGAAACTGGAGACCCGTCCGCATCGCCAGCCCGTCGTGGCGCAAAATCCACCCCAGACCGCAACAGCGTAGGCGTAGTCCCGCCCTACTGGCAGCGGCACGAACGCAATGCAAGCTATCTGAGCACCTACTCTGCTGACAACGGCCGCCCCACGCCCATTGGACTCGAAGACCACACCGCCGAGGGCTCGGAGAACGGCAAGGTGCTGTGGGCGAAGGGTGTCACGATAGATGATTACGTCGTCGTCAGCGGGACGGCACCCGGGGGCAGTTACGTCGTCTGGAACTGTGTCGTTGAGACGCTGGATGTGAGTTTCCCGAGCCGCATTAAAGACGCACTAGTTCCGGGTGGAGATGTCTTCTGATCCAATCGTTTCTTAACATTATTGCTCAAAAGACCGTTTCATGCAGAGGCCTACATAAAGGCTGGAAGATTGTGCATGATGTGTAATAATGTGTATGGTATGCACCCGTACTGACATTGGCAGGGTGGTCCCATGACACTGCGAAAGAGGTAGACAAGATCGAACGGCCTCTCATTTCCCTGCTGATTCCAGTCCAGATACTCGGAGTTTGAGGACCTGCACTCGAAGCTGCTCCAGACGTTCCCTCAGGCCGCGGGTTCCATGCCACAGTTCCCACCCAAATCTGTAATCTGTAAGTCACACGCGCCATGTCACCCCACCGGAAAGCTCACGTCTACGGCATAGCTCGGTTTCGTCCCCGTTTTCTAGAAAAGCGCAGGCAAGGGCTCGCGCACTTTCTGAAGTGGGTTGATCCATTATCGATAACCCACTAGCGCATATCGACTGACCTATTCTTAGTTGCGTCTTGCTGAACCCCGAGTTTGCTGGGTCGCCCGTGTTGAAGGACTTTCTTTTCTCGTGATGTTGTGTTCGTATACAGGTCTTGGATTCTGTTCGCACTGCGCGGCCATGTAAGAGCTTAGCACAAGTCCTACAGAGAGCGGGGTTGTGCTGGTCTGCCCAGATTCACGCGTCCACTTCTGGATACTCTTTGCGCCTGGGTCGGCTTGGATGATTCCTGTATATAATCACGAATACAGACCACCTCAGACGATAGAACGTTGATTGCACATGTCCAGCAGAAGGCGCGACGTTACCATTGGGTTTCCCAGGATTACCGCCAATGAAGGGCCAACGAGCTAGGTGGCGCTACTTTTCCCAGTATTTCCGCGTTGCTGGGCTGCAATTCGCCGAGTATTTTTGTGAAGGATATGAAGACCAGTAGGGCTCTGTTATGAAGCTTAAACCAACGTCGTTGGTGTGCGTCATGAAAGTGCGCCGTGAGAAGCGATATACAGGTGCAGCAGCTCGCCTGCCAAAACCGCGCGGACGAGCTTCTGAGCTCTGGGAGTCGACGACCCCCTAACGGCTCGCGTTTAGCATGAACCCAGCCCAGCGCGCACACGCAATGGCAGCTCGCCAGTGAATAGCGGAGAGAGGATCCAGCGCCTCGCGAATGATATCAAGCTTGTTCAATATCATGGCCAACGCCGTTCGGCCTCCGCTGCGAAGCTCGAATGAACGGCAGACCAGACTCAACTTCCTGCCCGTCGCGCGCGATGACGCCAATGCCCACGCCCACCACCACGCCAACAATAACCACCATGCGCCCGTCGCCACCCGGCGGACTTCGCGAAACGGCCCGCTGCTTGCGCTTGCTGACGACGAGAAGGGCGTCAAGCAGGTAAGCAGCAGCAGCAGCAGCAGCAGGAAGCGGCCAGCCACGGCCCTCGAACCGGACGCGCCCGACACAAGACCACCGACCAAGATCACCGTGACACAACCCCATGGCGAGCTTCTGCGCATCACCAATGGTGTGGCCGCGCCGCTGGGCATCGACGCCGACGATGTGCCTTCCGCGAGGTCGACGCCACGCCCAGGCAGCTCGGGGAAGCTTGCTGCGCCTCCAGCTGCCCCCGCTCCAGCTTCGTCGCAGTCGCAGCAGGACAAGAGGAGCTTGAGGAGCCACGACGGCGGTTCGCGGCTGAAAAGCGACCTCGCCATCTACTTTTCCAACTACGACGACATCATTGCGGGCGTGCCGAAGCCGGCTGGTATGGCCCCGTCCTACGTCGCTTTTGCATTTGCATGTGCTCTAACACCGCATACAGAGTTCATTGATGTCGACACGCCCATATACATCGTCGACGAGCCGCTCAAGTCCAAGACACCAGCCCCTGCCACGCCCTCACCCTCCCCCAGCTCAGCAAGTCCCACGCGCTCACGGAAAGCAAAACCTGCATCCCCGACCCGGCCTGCCTCGAGTCCGTCAATACCGCCCGCCCAATCCTCCACCACCTTCCTCGTCCTCAACTACGCCACCATCGCCAACGCTATCCGCTACGATGACGCCCAAGACCCGCTCGCCGACCCGGTCTACTTCACACAGCACCGCCGCGCCGAGCGCAAGGAGAAGCAATTACGCAACATCGAGAAAGAGCGCGCCATGCATGAGAAGGTGCAACTGGAGCGTCTGCTCGACGGTCTCCAGGGCCCCGACTGGCTGAAGGTCATGGGCATAACCGGCGTCACCGACGGCGAGAGAAAGGACTGGGAACACAAGCGCGATTACTTTGTAAAGGAAGTGGAAGCACTAGTCGACAAGTTCCGCGTCTGGAAAGAGGAAGAGAAACGGCTACGTGCTGAGAAGGAGGCCGCGCTCGCCGCCAGGGAGGAGGGCGAGGAAGACGAAGGCGAGGAGACAGAGGCGTCGAGTATCATCGTCGTGAACGGGCGCGATCCCCAGCCGCCACGGCAACATGTCAAGGAGCCGGAACCGCCTAAGCCTCGACGGCCACCTCGTCCGCATGGATTTCTGCTACCCTTTGCGCCGCCCGAACCTGCAGCGCCCTTCCAGTCCTTCTACGCAAAACCTCACCTGCGAGCTGCGGCGTTGGGTAAACATCGCCACGGCCGCAACGTGTTTGCCTTTGGCCAACCGATACCAGACTTTGCAGACAAAGAGTTCGAACTACCGCAAGACTTTATCGCCCCCCAGTTTCTGCGAGATAATGCGAGAGCGAGGAGGAGGATGAAAAGAGAGAGTGGTGTGCATGCGCAGTAGTGCTGCAATATTTTAGACCTTTTTTTGCTTTCTCGTTTCCATGTTATACCCGTTATACAGTACTGAATGGCGTATTTTCTACTCGGGCGTTTTTTTGTGGCCATGGTGGGCAAGGGGCGTGCTCGCGCGGCCCTTATGTATAGTATAGAGTAGGACCAGGAGTACTGAAGTTTTTGAGAAGGAAAAGTCAATGATTATGTTCTGTCGTGTATTGGGCATCGTTATGTTTTGTGTGTGATGGTTGTGCATTTTAGTATGACCTCGAGTATGTACCTTTCCTTCACTGTGTAATCGAGGAACAAGCACAACCTGACAATACATCTTCTTTTGCGGACGTTATACCCAGTTTCAATATCAACACCATCCCTTCCCTTTCCACTGAAGCGCTAGTTGCTAACTTAATAACACCCCAAGAGAGGAAACAGGCGGAACAAAAGGAAGAGAAGCTAATGAAATCCTGGATCGTACCCAATACCACGTGTAGAAACCGCGTATCTCGCAATCCTTACTTCATACACATAACTAACCAGCCTTAACGTGCGTGTGACGGTCTAGGCCAAAGGTTTGATGGGTAATGCTGCATCGGGGCTAAGCATGTATAGATTAAATTGTTCCGCTGTTGTGGGTTTGGTATGCGATATACGAGCGAGCGAGCGGGACCCTGTAGGTACCTAGCTGCATCTACACGCTTATGTTCACGCTTTGGTATATATAGGTATGTGGACAAGAGAAGGCGATTTTTTATAGTGGTTGTTGAGATTCTTGCGGAGAGAGTTGAGTAGGTGGTTTTATTTTGTGTAGGGTTCTTGTACATTGTTTGGTTGGTTTAGCTTGCGAGGCGGGTTTGCAATCGGGGGTGTTTTGTGCGTGTTGTCTCGGTTCGCGAATACGAGCGGGTGTACCCATATGCACATGCGGACAAGGGGTGGAGGGGGTTTTTTTTGTTCAGCCGCTGTGGTAGACGGGGGTGTTTGTGTGGGTGGCTGGTTGGGGTTGTGTTTGGGTTTGGGTTGGGTTTGTTGGAGGGAGAGTGGGGTTGTAGGTGCTTGTATGTAGGTATGAAGATATATACCTAGGTATGTATTCATGAGAATCGGAAATGGTACATGGCGAGCCAATACTCTCAAAACAACACGGGCGGATAGGGAAAAGAATAGTCCGCAGGTACCTAGGAAAAGAGCAGTGAGTATCGGAGAATTGAGAAGGTTAATTGCGTGGACTGAGGTGGTATGATGGCTGACGGTGAATTACACCGGCCACACTGGTGCTGGTTACACTGGTTACAAGGCGAGGCGAGGCGGCTATCCGTATTTTCTATCCTCTCCCCCAAACTATGTGTAAAAAAAGTCCTCCATACCAAAAGCATACACCCCAGAATTAGCCCCCTCAATTCACCCCCGCCAGCCTGAATGTCACAGTAACAGTCCTACTGCAGGAACAAACGAACCGCGTACTGTACTACCTACCTTCCGGTGAACGGCTTCTAACTCGTGAACTGCATGTGCCGACCGAGTTCCACGAATTGGGTTGCACACGGCGTTATGTAAAAACTCGGACGCAGAGTAAATGAATCTGCATGTAAGCCCCGTGCTCGAAATTAAATTATTGGGCGTGTGTATGTCGGTCTGGGGGGGAGGGGTAGGTAGCAGTACGAATACCTCTTGTGCGACCATGTCGGCGTCCGGGCTTCATATGCGTTTGTATAGATCGCATTGAGGTAACGATGATGATGATCGGGTTGAGGTATAAAAGGGGGGAGCAGGAAGGTTCGTTGATTTCAGTTCGATATTCGCACTCAAATATCAGATCACATCCACCAAACCGCAGGAGCAAATCTTCTCGTCCAAAACCCGCGTCCGCAACCATGAAGCTCACGACTATTGTACTCGCCGTCTTTACCGCCGCCGTGGCCGCTAGCCCGCTGACCGCACTCGAAGAGCGCGAGGCTGAAGCCGCAGCTGTTGGTCTTGTTGCCAGGGTAATCTCCCACCCCCCCCTTTTTCCCTTCCACTTTGGCATTATAGAGGGCTAAACGTGTTGGTTTATAGGGTTGCCCAGGAAAAACCTCCGGCTGCAAATTTGACTGGGCAAAGAAGTGTGAATGGTATTGCAGGAACAACGGTGGCTTCCTCATCATGGAATCTTGCTATCTCGGTACCTCCAAGTGCTGCTGCAAGAAGTAAACCGATTAGGTGAGATGAAATGGCGCTGGTGGGAGTTCGTGAGAGGAGGGAATAGGGTGGTCAAATCAAGCGGAAGATGTTTACTTACGATGCGCAATCCATCAAACGCTTCCCCCCTCTCTTGACTTTTCTATTGCACAGAAGCGTCACCGACTCTTTCTTTTCTCTGTGTGCATGCTGTCGCTCCGCAATTTCGTTTTCGGCCTGTGATAGCTTTCTAACAGGCATCTTGTAGAAGCTTCCGTACATGAAGCTCACATTGCGTATTTTGCAAACTCTCTATAGGCCCAACCCTCTTGAATATGTGCAGGATTGAAGATCTGACTTTGGGCTTTGAGTATGCAATTAGCTACTAGTTTGTTACTAGCTTAGTACAGCTCCATCGTCACTGCTTCTGGTCCATCCCTCCAGTCCGGGCATGTGCAGTCGTATGAATCGCTATTATAGTTTATGTTTTGCCTCTCTAGCTGTATCCTCTCACAAAAATTCTTGCAGATTGCGTCTAGCAGACAGTATGCATGCCCAGCGCTCCACGGGATGAACTCGACTTGGAATAACGGGCAGTGCGCATGCAATCGCAGCAGAGGTGTGATTTGCCACCCGCACGTCGCCATGCTCCCAGAACATTCGCACTAGTTTTAGTGCATCCTTAGATTTATTTGCGTGATACAGGAACGTCTTAGTGGATAGAATGAACCGCCGAGTCTAAAGTCGAACGGAAGAGCCTTGGATCTAAAGTGGACAGCACTCCGCGCGAGTCTGCGTGCAGAGCTAAGTCACGGCAGAGAACTTCCCAAGATGCTCCATGTTTGTCTTCTGGAACGAAGGGATGGGTGAACTTTTCACGAGCGAAGTGGTAGATGCGATTTCGTAGCTCGGCAGAAGGTTAATATCTAGCGTGGTGGTCACGAGCTATGTGGGTTTCCTGCCCGTCGACAGGTCTAGGATGCGAGAAGCTGTTGCATCCCGCTGGCAGGTTCTTTGTCGCTCGGAGAGTTCGACATCGTCTTGCCTTTCGTATATTGTTTCGGCGCAAGCTTGCCAGGGGCTGCCATCTCGCTAGGTACGCAAGCGCTCGATACCAACTCGACTAATGTGATGGCGACAATAGGTCTGGTGAATTACGGGGTTGGAACCATTGGCAGTTTAATTCGAAGCGGAATGTAGAATCGAGGGAGTTGGGATGATAGCAGAGGTAAACATCCATGGATGTGTTTGTTTATACTTGCCCCACGGACCACCTCGCGTTCACTCCCCAGCAGCATACCTACCTAGGTAGTCGCAAAACCTTGAAACCCAGTTTTCACGCTCTGCGGTATACTTTTTAACGGTAGTACCCAAGTGGGCTAGCAGGGATAGCGTGGCTAGTAGAAGTTCAGCGACATTCTGTCACATTCACTCCCACAGCCCCAACTGGTGTCACATGCCTAGGAAACATACATCCAGCCTTCGTGAAGCTAGTATAAGAGTCTAGCATTTCTCCCTGCTATGCGTATCTCTTCTAGATCGTCCATCTGGAATACGTAGAATGATTTATCCTCTGTACGCAGAATGACTTGTTTCTTCCTTAGCCGTGTTCTATATCTCAGGTCTACGACCGTGAAATGTTGTCGTCATGTGGTACGAGTGCAGACGGAATAAAGTCTTATCCATATGCTACACTGCCAACAATGTAGGTTGGTACCTAAATACTGGCTATACTGCGTCGCGTTAATCTTTCTTTCGCGCTGCGGTCAGACGAGCCGTATCTAACAACGCGCGAGAAGTCGCGCCTCTGACAGCCCGAGCTTTTTCCCTTCACCTGTGCATTCGCCCAGTTAGGGTGCCTTGGTTTAATAACGCGTACAAACGAGCTCACCGCGTCCACTCCTGCACCTTGGCTTTCTGAACACCCAACGCATTGTATTCAACCCACAGCCGACGCGAGATTTTGAAGCGAGTGCGCAAATTTTCCTCCCACGAGGAGGGTTTCCAGATTCTCATGGATTATTACAGGTGCTCGACGGAAGACCTTTGTCGAGAGGCACGGCGACGCGGATTCGAAAACTTGGGTACTCGCGACCAAGTCGGCGAGAGCCTAAAACAGGACGACGACGCAAGAGAATCAGAAGCGACTACGGTAGCGACCGCAAAACACAGCTGTTTCGTACCACAGGCGCTCAACCTATCGCGGACCGCCGAATTTGGAGCGACAGTGCCAACCGACCAGTTGCTCAACGAAAGTACGTGCCGATGACGCCGGTTGAACAAATTCGAGGAAGCTAACCGTGGGCTAGAGATTGTTTACTGGACCATGAACACCTTCTTTTCGACACTCCAGCTCTTTTTCGAATCGGGTCGCTCGTGTACTATTGATGGTGGACAGCTGCCAAACGCGACGATCGGGCTGGACCCTGCGCTTCGCTTCAAACTGACAGATCCTACGCACGAAGAGGATGGGTGTGTTGTCAATTCCATATTGCCTCGTCGGTTTCCGCTTTCAGGTACAGGTCTCGTCATCAAGCAGGCACTTGTCGCCCAGCGGACCAGCATATCGGTGTTGGCACCGGATTCTTCAAGCTCAAAACAGGCCAGGATAGTTACAGAGGTGCATACTGTCGTCGGTTTGAGGCTGAAGGGCATGGAAAGGATGGCTTATGTGTGGGCGAAGCGGCCAGCTGTCTCTGAGCAGAGGACATGGGGCGATGTGAGGGTAGCTGGGCTACGAGACGACATCCCAATACCGTTCGTGGGGGTTTCAGGGCGTGGTATGAAGCCGGGCGGCCAAAGCACGGTGGTCGTGAAGGAAAGTCTGATCGCACCCCAGGGCCCACAGTGTTCAAGGTCACAAGACTAGTCCATGAGACCGCTTTAGCCCATGTTTGAACACACTTGGCAATACGATCAAACAAGTGAGCAAGTCTATCAATGAAACGAGTTATTAGCAATTAAGCTGCCACATCGATTTTGAACGTTCTTACCTCGATACCACTCATGGTGGTTACTTCCGGGAGGAGTCGGCGAAACACGTTTGAGCGAACTTTCCCTGCCGAGAAGTGGTTAGGCAAACGCTAACAACCTGGTCTTTACATCCTTAGTTAGGCCCGACATCAATGTGGGAGTCGCGTTTAGCTGTAAAGAGAGGACTGGAGGCGGACATAAGGATTTCGAAGTGGGGTATCTTACATCAACGGCCGAGGATCAGACTGGAGTATAAAAACATTGACTGGTTCCAATACAAGTCTGCTTTCTCTCCTCATACACAAATCTCGCCTCGCCCATACCCCAAAAAAACCCCGAACATATCTAGCAAAATGTCTACTTCGGGTGCCCACGCCATCGTCCTTTACCCTCGCAAGGAAGGCTCCACATTCAACGCCGACTACTACCTCAAAACACACATTCCGCTCGCCAAGAAACAGTGGGAAAAACACGGCCTCAAATCCTTTGTCGTGTCTGAGCTTAACGCCGACGGCCCGTACACTTATACCGTTGTCCTGGAGTGGGAGAGCTATGAAGGCTTTGGGGCGGCCATGAAGGATGAGGGTACCAAGGAGGTTATGGAGGATGTGAAGAATTTCAGTAGTGAGAAGCCGGTGCTGGTGCATGGGGGGATTATTGGACGGGGGTAGGATGGAGGCGTGGGGTGAAGTTACTGGGTGGGAAGGATCGAGGGAGGGGTAGTTTCGCGGGGGCGTGATGCACATGACCCCGCCGCACTGCATCTTTCCGAGGTATCTCATCCACACGAGGTATGCAACTCGGAATCTTTACTTGAAATGTAGTGACTCATTAAATGATTTCTGTGCATTTAGCTCTATGTTGCTTTCTCCAAAACAGTAATCACTACATGCTATGGCGTCTTCTACGTAGCTGAGCGCAAGCGAAGGAGTCCGTGGGGCATGTATATACTAAATCACGAGAAAGAACGAACCAGGTCTTGCAGCCGCTCAAAACCGTCCATGCGCATGCGCCACCAATTCTGTAGGTAAGCGGTACACAGGTAACGAAGAAGGCATGTTTGGGCACTTGTAGAAACTAGTGACGGATCGTGGACGGTGTTTGTGGAAGGTGTAGGGAAGATCGAAGTAAAAGGACGTTGGCAGATGAGGAGTAAAAGCGATGAGGACGGTGGTGGCCGCTAGAGGAAGTCGTATTGGGGCAGGAGGTGATAGGGAAGACGTGGGACGAGGTGGAGAAGGGGTCGGAGGGGATTGAGAAGACGAGGTGAGTTGAGGCGGAGTTTTCTTTTGCTTTATTTCATGGCTCACTGCCTTCCTGGATACCCCATTCTTGCATCGTCTTCTTCCGTTCCAAAGCCTCCCCAGTCTTCAAACTCATCGGCGAACTTAACCGCTGCATTGAGCCAGCGATCTGAGTGATTCTCTGGCGTCTCCCATGTCTCTTCTGCTACCTTCATAGCCCGCAATGCTAGTACATGTTAGCCAACAATGGGTGTTGCCATCATGTCTTTGACCTACCTTTGATGTAGTGCACATCTTTTGCATGAGGCCCTTTCAATGCCTTGTCCACGACAAACTTCCAATTCCTCGTCTTCGCATCATCGCCAGACTTTTGACTATCCACTTCGACTGCTGGTCGCGTCTGTGCAATATATACAACGAGCGCAAACAGCCACCATTGGCGCAACAGACTGACATGAAATTTCCGTGGTATCAAGGGAAGTAGGATGCGGATCGCATGGGAGCTGGTGAGCACATGTACGAGAAAGAAATCGTACTTTCCATCAGAGGGTAACGGTGTACCCGTCAGCAATCCTAAGCCAAGCTCCTGGGCGGCTTGGAATTGTTCGTTCGGTTTTGTGATTTCCCAAGCGTTCCAGTACTCTAAGAGCGCTTCTTCCTGCTCCTCCAGAACCTTGGTGATATCGCCGCTTCGATGATCGTATAGACCGTCGAATCGCTTGTCTTTGCGGACCTTGTCCAGTAAATGGAGAAGTTCCGTCTCATGCTCGGTGGAGCGTTGCGGGCTGGGTTTTGTGTATCTTGGGTCGTCGATGTATTTGTGGAGTGGGCTATAAAAGCAAGAGGCCATCGCTAGGGCTTCAATGGCGACGGTTTTGGACTGAAGTTCATAGGCGTACCCGAGATGGATGAGCGGGTGTGCAACTGCAGCGTGTTAGCAATGCTTGCGTGACAAAGTGTTCATAGCAGACATACGGCCCGAGACCAAGCCATTGATTAGCGGCTCCTTGCCTGCGAACATAAAGTCGTCGAGGAGACCCTTGAGGTCGTATTTCATGCTCACGAGCTGGTCCTCGAAGAAGTCGATGAAGGCTCGTTGGTACCTGGCCACGCATCAGCAACACCACTTCAGCACCGCGCTGTCGCAGCTCTGCTCACTCCCGCTTCCCTAGAAACTCTCGCCAGTCATCCTTGGTAATTTCGCCCGGCGAATCATGCCAGGGCTCTAGCTGTTCAGCCTCCTTCTCATAGACATCGTTCAAGTGCTCCGCTGTGCCTCCGAGCAGGTAAGCCGATCCCAGGATCTAGGGTACATGCTTAGCAGCTACGGCCCGCATATCTTGGAGGTAGCATACGTGTGGTGCATGGTTGTGGAAAGTGAGGTCGTGGTATATGATCGAGTAGTTGGCGTGGTTCGCTTTCAGTAGATGCTTGAGTGTTCGCGGTCGCTTCTCGGCTGATGTTTCGATGTCGTGGATCTCGACGGACGGAAGGTCCACCGTGAGATGCGTGCCTTCTCCTGCGCGAAGAAATGATGGCACGGAAAATCTCGGTAAATTGAACATTATGAGACGTGATGTTGCTGGTTGGAGGACTAAGAAGCGTCTTGCGGGGAAGTTCCGCAATGATGCAGGTGATCAATGGCTCTCGCGACGCGCCTTGCTCGATTTGGTATGACGTGATACCTCGGTAGTACCTACCGTTTGCAAGCCTTACCAACATCTCTGCTTCACACTTCGCTGGGTCATCTCTCTCATGATCATGAGGTTTGCGGTCCTGAGAATGCCCAAACAGGCAGGAGTTCCCAAGTGTTGATCGCAGTAACTTTCACCGAGGCAGAGCGAAGGGAACCGACCTCCGGAGCTTCACCTTACGCAGTAAGTCTACTGGCGCGTAACCAAAGTCCACGCTCCCCTTTCCACGTCTCTCAATTACCTCTCCTGTCGTTTGAAGTTTACCATGTTAATTTGCCGCATTAGGCAGAGTTTTCGGGTGTGGATTGCAGTAACTTTCACAGAGACTCATTGCGAAGAGCCCAGCTCCTGAGCTTGTGTTCCATGTGGAGAAGTCTACACTCTTTATTTCACACCACTCGATCTTCTCATCCAAAGGATCAAAGTTCATGATGTCCGTATTGCCTAATTAGAAAACTTTGTTCAAAGTGTGGATTGCAGCAACTTTCAAGTGAAAGAATTGACTGACGGGTCTAACCTAGCGTTCACCTCTTCCTACACACGTCTCTCATTCACCTCTTCTACACTTTTCGAATCCTTCTTGCCCAATTAGGCAATATCCAATAAAAGTGTTGATTATAGCAACTTCCGAGCGAATGAAGCAGCTTCTACAGCGGTAACCTACCATTTACCTTGCTTTCCTACACCTTTCCTTCACTCACACGTCTCTTAGCCTTCTCCTCCGCAATCTCCCTGTCACCTAATGGAAAAACTTCCTGTTTAGGCAACTAAGACAATAGTGTCGATTGCAGCAAGCTTTAGGTGAAAAGAACGAGCTCAAGTTCACCGCTAACGATCCTGTCTAGACACACTCTTGTCATTAGCCTCTCATTCACCCACCAAACACCCGATACTACCCGATTAGGCAAGAAAAAATAATTGTCGATTGCAGCAGCATTGGGGGTGAACAGAGCCGTGCCAAACCCGGCCTTTATGCGACCCCCAAAGTTTCAACTTTCACCCGAACGCTGTAGTCATCCATGGCCTTTGAGAGCTCCTTCCTATTCGAGCAGTTTCAAATCTCAAAGCACATCAGACGGACAGACACGGCCTAAATAGGCAGGAAAGTTAGGTGTCGATTGCAGCAACCTCAAGGCGGGTGAAAAGACCTCCCCCGACCAAAGATTCACCTCCCCAAAGCCGCCTTTTCACTCCGAGGTTACGGTAATCGACAGATTTACACTTTGTCCTATTCGGGTAGTATGCGGTTGTGATATTGCCTAATTTGGTAGGAGATGTACAGCTGTCGAATGCAATTCCGTTCGGGTGAAAAGAATGTGAGACCGACTGCTTGTTATGGCAGCAGCAGTTTTCACCGCAATGTTGCGGTGTTCAATGGTCTTTGGGTTCTTGCCCTATTGGGCAGGTTCATCCTCGTGCCTCGCGTCCTTTCACCAGGCTGTCGTTTTCACTCGAAACTCCTGCAGTGATCGACGGATATTGGGAAGTTGCCGCATTGGGCTAATCGTCTTACGCAAGATGGGATTACTTTCTATAAGTATATAGTACCGGTAGCATCGGACATGATTTCCCAAGTCACTCTCGCCTATGTTGTAAAGAGGTGGATTCTATTCAGGATTTTATGCTCCGCTATCACTATACACATCTTGTTTGGTTTCGTTTCGTTTATAGCCTCTAGATGCTGTGAAAGAGAAGGGGCAGTTGATTAGTGAGCCACCGTGGTAACCTCATATCTGATGCTTTGGGCAAGAGCTAAAGAAGAAAACTGCCACAGGTGTGTAGTGGATGCCATGATACGGAGAGTACATTCCAAAGTTAACAAAGCTTTCGCGTGTTTGGTACCTATGTGGTCGGATGGACAGGTCGTATTCGGTACGAGCCCCCCGACTAAGAGTTTGGGAGCAGGGAGCCATCGTTGATAGAAAAAGTAGTACGAGGCTACGAGCAGATTGTAAAGGTTCCTGTGCTGTGGCACAGCATGGAGGTCCACACTTGCTCCACATCGGAGCATCGCTTGGAACGTCCCCTGAACGCGTGCTGCGCAGTGCGAGGACACGTTGCCGCCCCATCAGAGAGGAGAACATGAAGAGCATTCCACTTGTCAGTTTCATCACAGGGGCACTGGCTAATTCTGCTGACATGCGCATGTGAAACCTGATGTTGCACAAGGGATAGCATCCTACGCGCTTCTGGGTGAGAATCGACGCATCGCATCTTGCATCTACGACTGGAGACAAATCTCTCGCTAGAGACTTGAATCGATCTTGAACAAACCCCACGACACGACTCAAGGAGGTCTTGAAATGCAGGGGCGGCGTTAGGGATCGGCACGCACAAGCCTTATGGCAAGCCGCGGTGGGCAGTGGGCGTTTCCTCAGCCTCCGTGATAACCGTCTCGGAGATAAGTTCGCACCGACAGCAGAGACTTCGAACGTCTTCAGCGTAGCATAGGTTTGTTTCTAGCGGCTTGAGCGGGAGTTGTCTAGAAACCGCCGTTAAACACTGTTGCGCGATCTCTAGCAGAGATGCGAAAATAGATACAGCTAGAAATTTAGAGGGACCGATCGGAAAGTGTCCGGGACCTGCATGCGATGACGTGGGAGGCTTCGCTCAAATTCTCAACAAGTGCAACGGCGTGTGCGACAGCGTCGCAGCCGCAATTCACCCTCTGCCGCCTTTATAGATGCATACACAGTACAGCGCCCAATGATGCGCCTGTTGAGATGATAATTCGTTGTCTGGTTGGTGCGGATGCGTGCCGATGTCGACTTTTGGACTTTTGTACCAGACTCTGAACCCAACAAGACGTCTAGGCAAAGCGACAGGATATGCCCGGTGTGTTTTGGACCGCCGCCGCTATCAGTGCCCCATTTTTTTCATGTGCGATTGATTTGGCGCGACAAGACGGCGTGGATTCGGACACGCAAATTGCAGATCGGCAGTGGTCCCTGGCCCAGCTCTTGTCCTCATTTATCCCAGGGCCCGATCCCACCACAACCACAGTACACCACTTGCCTGTCTCCTGTCTTCTTCTTCACTGTTTACCATTTCTTTATTGCAGCACACGAAGCATTCCTTTGATATTACTCGTTCCAAGCTCCCCAGCAAGCTCTTTTGCTTGTTGACCTTGACGTCATCCGGTCGCTAATAAATCACCAATAACACCCAAACTTCGCGCAGAGAACAAGCCATTGACGGCTCAGCGCGTTTCCACCGACTTTTTGATCGAAATTCCTGGATTACAGTCACCTCTCGCCTTCGTCTCTTGAGCTCCAAACTCCCAAAAGAAAAGCTTCTAGCGCCTATCGAATCAGCCTTTCCGCATTCCGGCGCACGGCGTACGAGAACCCGTCGCAGCCATGACTACCCCGAACTTTGAGCGACCGGAGCCGACGTACGACATGGACAGAACCTTGCCTTACCATCGCCAGCGATCTTCCGACGAAGATGGCACCGTCGTGGGAGACGATGTGAACCAGCAGCATGTAGACGCTACACAAGAGTTCCCTGGAGTTCGGCCGCCACAGAACAGATCGCGATCTGGTACACACCTTACCGTCGAAACGGTGCAGGATATTCCGGCATTGAAGACGATGCAGTCACCATCCCAAACACGCGAACAAGCAAGCAGGCTCAATGACGATCTCGCCGTGCTCGCAGTTGAGCAAGGACTTGAGGAGCAAGAATCGCTTCGGCGGGGACAGTCCATGAATAAGTCCATGACACGGGTGCGCTCTCGCCGGGAGGAGCTTGTCGATGACTTCGATGCGGCTACCAACCCATTGCATGAGCAGGCGGCTCGCTACAAACCCCCCGAGAATCCCACCACAAGTTTCTCCAAGTTCTTCAAGAAGATCCACACGTCTTCGTGGCTGGTTAGGTACTTCACGTACATCACGCCCTTGGTTCTCCTGATCCTCATACCCATACTTGTTGGGGCACTGGCGTTTCCAAATGCCAACGTTGGCGGCGTCAAGCTTGTGTGGTTCTCTATATGGCTCATGATCGTGTGGCTGACACTGTGGGCTGGCCGAGTGAGTATCTCTAGTTTCTTGTCTTATCTTTTCGCCAGGCTAACGTGTGGTCCAGGTTCTCGCCAAGCTCCTCCCATGGCCTATCGGCCTCATATCCAGCCTTTTCACGAACAATGGGAAGAAATGGAGAGATATGGGCAAGCAGCTCGAACTGCCGGCCACACTATTCTTCTGGTGGCTAGCCATCGAAATCTCCTTCTTACCGACCATGAAAAATCACAACATCGACGGCAACACGGCAACTCGGCCCTGGCAAAAAAAGATGAACAAGGTTCTTGTATCGCTCTTCGTCGGTTTCGTACTGAACTTCATCGAGAAGATCATTATCCAGCTCATTGCTATCAGTTTCCATCTCCGAACATACCAGGATCGGATCGAACTGAACAAGTTTCAAATCGGTAGTCTCGCGAAGCTGTACAAGTTTTCGAAGGAGAAGATAGCGATGGAAGACTCGGAATTCGAGCAGAATGACGAACCGCCATCCGGCGCCCGTACTCCCGGCCAGATCCTTACGGAGGCGCAGAAGAACATCAAAGTCGGTTTTAACAAGTTTGGAGACATGGCGGGAAAGGTTGCTGGCGATTTTACTGGCCGTCAAGTCACGTCAAGCGGCCACCCGAATCAAGTCGTGCTGCAGCTGATCGCCACCAATAGCGGTGCTCAAGTCCTCGCTCGCCGGCTGTACCGAACCTTCGCTCGATCTGAAACTGAGACGGTGCACTCGGAGGACCTTAACAATGCCTTCGACAGCGATGACGAAGCCAACGCAGCCTTCTCCATGTTCGATAAGGACATGAATGGGGACATCTCCATGGAAGAGCTGGAGGCGGTGTGCGTAGAGATTGGAAGAGAACGCAAATCCATCACTGCGTCGCTGAAGGATCTGGATAGCGTTGTGTCCAAGCTCGACGATGTTTTCATGTTCATCGTGTTGATCATCACCATCATTGTCTTCATCTCCCTGATCTCGACGTCGGCTTCCGGTGTGCTCACCTCGGCTGGGTCTACCCTTCTTGCCTTGTCCTGGCTCTTCTCTGCGACAGCCCAGGAATTCCTACAGTCTTGCATCTTCGTGTTCGTCAAGCATCCGTATGACGTTGGCGACCGTGTCATGATATACGGTAACACCGGTGATCTGGGCAGGGGGGATGACTACTTTGTCAAAGAGATCGCTCTTTTCTATACAGAGTTCAAGAAGATGCAAGGGCACGTTGTACAGGCACCGAACAGCTATCTCAACACACTCTTCATTCTCAACCACCGACGTTCTGGTGCCTTGGCCGAAGCGGTACCTATTATCATCAAGTTTGGTACGACGCTGGAGCAGATCGAGCGCCTCCGTGCGACGCTGCTGGACTTTGTCACGGCGGAGAAGCGCGAATTCCAGACCAACATCCTCACGGAGTTGCGAGCGGTACAAGAAGTTCACTGGCTGGAGCTCAATGTGGTCTTTTTCTACAAATCCAACTGGCAGAACGAACTGCTCAGGCTGCAACGGCGCAACAAGTTTATTTGCGCCCTCACCATGGCTCTCCAGGACTGTGGGATTGAGGGACCACGCATGCGCTACCCCGGCCAGAAGGAATCGTTCCCCGTGTATCTCCAGAACCTTCAGAACCCTGCTACACCTGGTGCTGGTATGAATGGAACGCCCGACAACCCCAACGGCAACATGCGAAATGAGGCTGCTCAAGATCAGCCGTTCGTAGCACCTCTGGACGGTAGCACGAGTGTACCTTCCGGAACCGCAGCCGCGCCTGCCAGCTCCAGCGGACTTGGCCGCCAAGGATCTATCCTCCGCCAACCCACCACGCGCGCACGAGCAGAGTCATTGGCAGCCATGGGTCGTCGCGTCGACTTTTCTCTGGGGATGAAGTCTATGGGTCTCGATGATCCAAGCGGCGACGTACTAGACGACCGTGAGAACGCATCCCGAGCCAGGGCCACTGTCGTTAGAGTGACGTCCCCGTCTCGCTCCCGAGATGGTCAAGCACGACGATCGGGGGATAGCGGGCGTAGCACCGGGATACAGCGTGTAGGCACCAACTCCAGCTCCATGGCACGTGAACGCACGCACCGAAACCGGTTCTTTGGCCGTAGACGCCATGGTGCCGATGAGGAGACTGCTATGGCGGACATTCCGGAGGCAGACTACAACACTCCTCCTAGGCAGAACACACTAGATGCACGTACCGGCTTGGTCAGTCCCCAAGCAGTGCGTACCAGCGCTGATGCAGCGACCCGGTCCTCTGGTGCCCTACCGACGACAGCAGACTCGGACAGGACGTTTGCCCATCCCTCTCGGGCTCAGACTGATAACATCGAGATGAGGCGGTTCCGCTGATGAGGTCTACTGTGTAGTTTCCTTTGTTTACCGTTACCTTTCGAGCGGATCTGGTATTTCGCGCGTACGAAGTTCAGCATCAGGATGGGCAACCCGACGGCAGTGCGCCAGGGGCCTTGGTAGATATCTTCTTCAATAATAGAGAAACGTAATAATAGATTGATGCTATCCCACTGATGCCTGTCCCCGCACCTGTTCTCCTGGTGTCCACTGTCACCATTCACAGTACCGTATCCACGCCTCTTTCACGTAACACGGTCGATGAGCGGTCCTCCCCACTGTGCCGCCTCGCACCAGGGCTCGCCGGACCAAAACGGGAAGGCGTCGCGTCGCGTAAACAATGGCCCCTGCATTCGACCCCACCAAACTACGACCAACGCGGCCCTCCTCACCGCCTGAACCCAGAACACTTCCCGACTTCAGCGCCGACACCAGCACTTTTGACATTTCTTCGACAGTCTGTTTGAAACAGCATAATCATCCACCATGCGAGGAGAGGTACGTGTCTTTCCATTGCCCGGCACGCCCATGACAACAAGCTAACCTCCCACGCCATAGATCTGCCATCTCCACATCGGCCAAGCTGGCACGCAGCTGGGAAACAGTGCCTGGGAGCTGTATGTAACCGCGATTCCGCGTGCGCCTCCGAGTCCAACAGGCACCACGGACTGACACGTTACCCTCAGGTACCTGCTCGAGCACGGTCTCCTTCCTGATGGTCGTCCCAACCCCGATGCAAAGGAGCTCGGCGAAGGTGGCTCGTACGAGACTTTCTTCACCGAGACGGGCAGCGGCAAATACGTGCCTCGCTCCATCTTCGTCGACCTGGACCCTTCTGTATGTGGCTATCAATTCCGAGTTCTGGTGTGTCGGACGGTGCTGACAACAGTAGCCCATCGACGAGATCCGGACTGGTCCCTACCGCCAATTGTTCCATCCCGAGCTGTTGATCAGCGGAAAGGAGGATGCTGCCAACAACTGTGCGTGCGAAAAAGCCTGTTGACCGGTTGCGAGTTGCTGACGGGACCAGATGCTCGTGGACACTACACCATTGGCAAGGAGATGGTCGACAGCGTGATTGATAGGATTCGTCGCGTCGCTGGTGAGCCACTCAACATGTCCTCGCGAGTCTCGTCAGCTAACATGAACAGACAACTGCTCGTCGCTTCAAGGTTTCCTCATTTTCCATTCCTTCGGCGGTGGTACCGGTTCCGGCTTCGGTGCGCTCCTCCTCGAGCGCCTCTCGACCGACTATGGCAAGAAGTCGAAGCTGGAATTCGCCGTGTACCCTGCTCCTCGCGTCTCTACCTCTGTCGTCGAGCCGTACAACGCCGTTCTCTCGACGCACAGCACCATTGAGAACTCTGACTGTACCTTCCTCGTGGACAACGAGGCTGTCTACGATATCTGCCGACGCAGCTTGGACATTCCTCGCCCTAGCTACGAACATTTGAACCGCCTGATTGCCCAGGTTGTCAGCTCCATCACCTCGAGCTTGCGCTTCGATGGTGCGCTCAACGTCGACCTGAACGAGTTCCAGACCAACTTGGTGCCATATCCTCGAATCCACTACCCGCTCATCAGCTATGCGCCCGTCATCTCGGCCAAGAAGAGCTCCCACGAGAGCTTCAAGGTCTCTGATCTCACCTTCCAGTGTACGTCACTATTCAACTCCTCTTTATTCACGCCTTGCTAATCCAATCAGGCTTCGAGCCCAACAACCAGATGGTCGTCTGCGATCCGCGCAACGGCAAGTACATGGCCGTCGCACTCTTGTACCGTGGTGACATTGTTCCCCGCGACTGCTCTGCTGCCGCTGCCGCGCTCAAGGCCAAGTCTTCCTTCAACCTCGTCGAGTGGTGCCCCACTGGCTTCAAGCTCGGAATCAACTACACCAAGTGTGTTCCTCTCCAATTCGAGAGTTTCTCATACTAACCTCTTCCAGGCCCATCAGCGTCCCCGGCAGTGAACTTTCCTCTGTCGACCGAAGCGTTGCCATGCTCAGCAACACCACCGCCATTGCCGAGGCTTGGTCCCGTCTCGACCACAAGTTCGATCTCATGTACTCGAAGCGCGCATTCGTACACTGGTATGTGGGTGAGGGTATGGAAGAAGGAGAGTTCTCCGAGGCTCGTGAGGATCTGGCTGCACTCGAGAAGGATTACGACGAGGTCGCTAGCGACTCCCTTGATGACGAGGGTATCGAGGAGGGCGAGTACTAGTAGTTATCGCATCTTGATTGGGGGCGATTCTCTGGACGCACTATTGGCCTCCTTACCATGGGTGATGGGAGCGGTGTGTGTAAGCAGACTAGTGACCTGAGTTTCGGGTTGAGGGCGGAGCATGTTAGAATGGAAGAATAGGATTAGTCGACCCGAGAAATTTTGTAGTATTGCTGAATATGTACATGCTCTACTAAAGAACTCACAGCAAGACCGCCTGATGCAACTCCTGTAAAAAAAATCCTGTACAGCACCTGCTCTCCCCAGTCCTACAAGAACATGCCCGCAGCAGAGCCGAAGGCCAAAATGCCAAAGATGACAAGCCCAGTCATGGTAGACGAGCTCTGCACCACACCCACCACATTCGCTCCACCCGTCGAATCCGGCAGACCCCCCGTCGCACTCGCACTACCACTGCTCATCGCATCCGACACCGTCGCATTGCCACCCTCTCCCTCGCCCCCGTCCTCCTCCAACGGCAAACTACAAACCACGATCCCCACCCTCTTACTCAAACACTCACCCAGCTCAAAAACCGACTGTCCCCCACCACCACCACCACCCCCCGCCCTACACAACGCCGTACAGGGAAACGGGTCCCCCTTGGCCTCGAAATCCTCGTCCTCGCAGCAGGCATACAAGTCCCAAAACGCGTGCTCGTTTACGTCTGCATCGTTGCTGATGGCGCATGCGCCTGCGGTGGCGGGCCGATCGAGGGGGTGGTTTGGCAAAGGTTTTGGTTGGTTGGGGGTTCGTTTGTTGGATGCGCAGTTGTTTGCGGGGCCGAAGGGGAAGGTTGTTGGGAGGGTTGTTGGGGGGGTGAAGGGTTGGGGGGTGGCGTTGGTGTAGGTTTTGTATGTTGGGGTTGGGGTTGTGGTTGTGGACATAATGATGGGTGTTTGAGGGTTGGGGTTGGTGGCCATGCGAAGGTATGCTTGTGGTGTGGGTAAGCTTCAGCTCTATATATAGTAAAGATGTTAGCGTGCTGACGTGTCTACCTAGCCAGTAGTGTTAACTAGGTCCACGGGAAGGAAAAACACGAGAAAGATGGTGGGCTTTTTATTGTCTGGTCTTTTTCTTGGTTTGTTGAAAGAAAGAGGGAAGAAATACGAGACCGGGTTCGACTTGACCTTCTAGACCTGCACGCTAGACCTTTTTCAATAGCAAACGCGTCATAGGGTACGGAGTAGGTATAGCTTTCTCAATAACTAATACGAATCACGAAAAGAACGAAAATGAAGACATTAAACTTAACTCACTGATTGTTCCAGAGGCTAGAATAATCGAGAATTGTGGATGGAATGCTAGGGAACTTTGTAATGAATAGGAGGGCGCAGCTACCATTAACTATTCTTTTTATTATTTGTGATTTTTTTTTGCGCTGTGCTGTGCTCTATTCTTTCTTTGAATATCCACGTGACACTTTGAACTCCGCATCCGCAAACGACGGTTTTTTTCTTTTTATGAATAGTAGTTGGTGAACAAAGAGAGTAGTTAGATGGATTCGGACACTGTGGGCATGTGGACATGTGGGGAAGGAAGTTTTATTGCCAAGTAGTTCAGCCGCATGCGGGGTTTGCATTGGTTACGAATTTTAGCGGTGACAGCGATAGCTTGGTTGGTCTGAGCTTTGAGGTACCATAAGTATTGGTAGGGTAGATATCACCGTATCAGTATCTTATTATTGCTGTTGCGCCTGCTTCTTGTGGATTCCGGCGGTCAAGCTGCGTAAAGTGGGCGATCGTGTTTCCGGTCTCGAAAGTTTTCTTGTAGGTAATGCGAAAAAAAGGTTAGGCTACGGTACTGTAGGGAAGGCTGATGGAGTTGCTACTACGATATAACTAAGGTTGAATGAAGAGGTTGGTGTGAGAGATGTCTTGATTGAAATGGGTGGGGGGTTGGTGGCCGGTTGTGTACTGGGTATGAGGACTGTGGTAAGCCTCATTGGGTGGTGGGCATGTATTGGGAGGCTGGGCTGTTCGTGCGATATATACCTATTTTCTATGATGCTCCCGAGTACCTTCCAACAACAAAAGCGTGCGCATATATGTGTGTTTTTCAAGGAAACTTGAATTGCAGAACTTTGGTATCATAGGTAAACATTTGTAACTACCAAAACCCACCCATCCCCCTTTCCTTCTACACACACACTCATCTAAGCCTTCTCCAAGCTCCCACGCTCAGCGCGGTGCCCACTAACACTACTCCGACGCATCGTAGGATCCTTGTCATAATCCTGATCGAGCGCATTCATACTATCCTCAGTATCATTAAGATGATGAAAAACAATCCAAATCAGACATCCACACAAAAACGAGGCAACAGCCAACGAAGCAAACATCCACTGAATCGCGGGATCGTACAGCAGCGGGTTCAGCGCCTCGGAGATGGCCGACCCAAACGCGTTGGTGAGCAGGAACATGGACTGCACAAACGACTTCATTGAGGGGGGTGCTTTCGTGTACGCGTACTCGAGCCCCGTGACGGAGGCAAAGATTTCGGAAATGCCGATGAGCATGTAGGCCCCTGTTTGCGCGGCGATGTGGATGTTGTTGCCTTGGTGCACGCCGTCGACGAGATCGGCGTCGCAGGCGAGCGGTGCGCCGAAACAGGGCCCGGATTGGTAGATGTAGTATTGGATCACGCAGGCGTAGACCATGGCGAAGGAGGCGACCCAGAAGCCGGCTACGATGCGGTTGATAGGCGGGAATCGGATGTGCATCTTGCGCAAGAAGGGCATGAGGACCTGGTCGACGAGGGGCAGGACGACGATGATGGCAATGGGGTCAAAGTTCTGCATCAGGTCGTTGGGAATCCCGTGGCCGCGCATTTGGCCGGCCTGGGTGACGAAGTTGTTGGAGAAGTTGCCGTAGACGACCCAGTAGATGGGGTAGAAGGCGAAGACCTGGCAAGCGACCAGGGCGCGCTTGACTTCGTCGACGAAATGGTCGTCCCAGTTTACTTTCTTGGACGACTTGCCCACGGCGGCCCGGTAGCTGGGCTTCGCTGCATCCATGTTGCGGCCCCGGATCATCATCCCAATCACGCGGAATGCGTCGGTGATGACGGACCCCTGTGGAGGTCGGACCACGTACACCTTGCGGCCGAGGACGAGGACGAGCAGGCCGATGAAGAAGACGCAGAGACACATGAGGAAGGCTGGCCAGAAGTCGACGAGCGACTCTATGTACGGAGTGGCAAGCAGGGAGAGAGCGCCCACGTTTATGCACCAGTAGAAGATCTAGGACAAGACATGAAGGTTAGCAAAAGCGCTCGACAAGAGGGAAAGCCCGAGTGAGTGGATTCGTACCATGTAAATGCGCGAGATGGTGATGGCAGGATCAATAATGACACGCTCGCCAGTCTTGTCATCATGTCCAATGACCATCTGTCTCCGCTTGTACTGGTCGGCAATGAGAGGCGCAACGTTGGATTTGATGCCCCCGGTACCCAGCCCGATAACGATGATGGCCACGACGAATCCACCAAGACCCGCACCATGGTCGAGCGCCGTGGGCAGCGAAGTGAGGGTAAGGATGAGCAGACCGACAATGTAGACCAGACAGAAGATGAGGATAGTGTTGTACTTTCCAAGATACTGGTCGGCGATGACGGCACCCAGGATCGGCGTAACGTAGCACCAGAACTGGAAGAAGGTGGACAGACCCGTGGCGCCCTGGTGGCCCATGCCGAGCGCACCCCGGCCTTGTTCTCCGCTGCGAGGCCGCGAGATGTAGTTTTGGAAGATACCAGAAGCGCCGTAGTACGTGAAGCGTTCGCAGAGTTCGACAATGGCGACTAGGAAGGCACTCTTGGGGACAGGCTCTCCTACCTTGCGTAGCGTCCTTAGGTCCTCCTCGGTTGGCTTGACGCCTCCAAGACCGTCATCGTCGTCGTCCTCCTCCTCGTGGATGGAAGGCTTGGAGCTGCCGACTTCTGCGTGTGGCTTCTCGAGCGTGGTGTGGCCGCCGGCAACATTGGAGTCGTTGATCGATGCTCCGTATAGATGAGGCTTGTGGTCTGCGACCTCTTGGTTATGCTGGAGTGCCTCGGCGCTGGGTTAAAGTTAGTGCCGATGTCAAGCGGATGTCAAGAGACCAGAGTATCAACATACGCAGTAGTCTCATGAGCGGTAGCCATGACTTTCAAACCTCAATCGCAACCAGAGGACCCAAACTCTCGTATCGAAGACAGGGTACCGTAAGATCCTTGCGGGCAAAAAGTTTCGAACAACAACCTGAGGAGCATCCAAAGAGTGGGAAACACACGTCCATATTTATCCAACCAACACCCTCGTCCCCAGCTGCGGCCGTATTGCCCCCGGCCCAGACATCTACCCACCAAACGTTTTCGCCTCTGCCCCCCAAGCAACCTGTGTGGAGCCCAAGCATGCACAAGCACTTTCGCGAAGCCCGATGTAACGTCTTGATAGGCCTGCCTCTAGCCGAATAGACCTAGTGCTCCGTTGCAAAGCCTGTCGAAGCACTTCCCTTGGCGGCTTAAGTCGCGCCACCAAAATCCTCGGCAACTGCATATTTGCGTTATTACCACAAATTCGAAGCGCCAGTTTTTTTATTTCCACGACCACCTGCCTGACTTGGCGATAAGGCTTATGAAGATCAGTAGTTTGCGTCAATTGTGGTTTTGGTTTGATAAAGCTGTGTTTTTTTTGTTGGTTAGCCACATTTTTTATCTACAGTATCATTATTGGGGCCCGTGTCGGATCCTCCGTTGGAAATAGGTAACGTGTTGATGGTTCGTCTGGCCGTAAATGCTCGTATACAACGCCCCTTGCATAGGTAACCCATCGGCGTCCGACATACAAAATAATTCATCAGCAATAGCAATCTTCACCATCCTAGCTCCATCAACCCACGAACCCTTCCGTCCGCAGCATCTCCAGAACGAACACAGGTAGTTATCCAGATAAGCTCCCACTCCCAGCTCTCCCTCCAATCCCGAAGAAGAAAAAAAAAACTAAACTTCCAATCTCCGTTCCCCACTCTCGGAGTGCAGTAGTGGGCTAGTTTAAAAAACCACAAACAAAGCTTATCCTACTAGCTCTTCCGGAGGAGGACTTGGACTGGGAGTCGTTTCTCCCCGATTTCGTTTCCGTGTTAGGTAGGTATGGTGGGATCCCAACGTGGTCTTGACCTCGGCTTCTTTTTTTTCCATGATCGTGGTACCTAACAGCGACAAGGAGCCGGCGTGATCGTATCGGCGCTGGGGCAATCTACGGTCATGCTCATTATTTGATTTACTTTAGTTCGTTACCGATTCGGTATTCTGATTCTGTATGGTTTGCCACAAGCTGGGATGGGTTTCGGATTATTCGGATGAGACGAACTAGATGCGTAAAAGGCGCGGCTATCTACCATAGTTATCTATCGCAAACGACATGAATTTTATCTAGGCGGCAAACACACACACACACACATAGCGTACCAGAAACGCCACCGCCGCGGCTCATAGTCCTCTAATTGGAAAGCCTGACTTGGAAACAAAAGAAATTAAGTATTCTAACACTAACTACCATATCCAAGGGTACTATATAACAAGAAAAAGTATGATAGAAGTTGGACATGAGTAATATGCAGACAACCCAAGAAATGAAGAAAAAAACTTCAAAACGACAACTATGAAGACGAACCATTGGTACCCGCAGTCCCCGGATCACAGCACTGTTTTCCTCCGCCACAGCTATCCGGACACTCCAAAAGGCAAGCATCCGCACCGCCCTTGACACTGGGGTTCTTGCTATTGCCGTCGGCGTCTTCGGGACCGCTCTCGTCGGAGCCTTGTGTCGAGTGATCGTGGTTCGCATCCAGGCAGAACTCTGGCTGAATCGTCGACGAGTGGATGCCGTACTCGTGCAGGCATTCGCGCACCTGGCGTGCAAGATCCATGTAGCGTGCTGAGCCCTCGCCCTTGAAGTCAAAGTTGACCTGAATGTGGAGCGAGGCGATGAGCTTGGTGTCGGAAAGTTGCCAGACGTGGAGGTGGTGGCAGGAAATGATGCCTGACAGGTCGGTAATGTCGTCCGCTATATCGTCGATGGACAAGTTCTCGGGAACAGCTTGAAGCAGGATGCGAGATGCGGCCTTGCACAAGGGAATCGCAGAGAGAAGAATGATTACGGTGATGAGGAGTGAGACAGCAGGATCTGCATACATCCTCCAGGAGAAATCGGTGAGCCAGATGAACAGAGCGGTGGCGATGACACCAATGTTACCCAGAGCATCACCCAAGACATGGAGAAAGACACCGCGCATATTGAGGTCGCCATGAGAGTGACCATGCCCACCACCAGACTTCTGCTCCTTGGGTTGTGTGTGTTTGTGGTCCTTGTGGTGATCCTTCTTGGATGTACCATACGCCTGCGACTGGTCATGCGAGCCATAGCTCTGAGACTTGGCCAGCAACGATGTCTGCTCAGTGGGCTCATCCTCTACTGTATCCTCTTCCTCGTCATCAACCTCTCCATCACGCAGCCGGGAGGACTCGATGATGCTGTTCCGGAAAGACGAGGGGTGTACATAGATCTCGTCCAGGGGAGCATATGTGCGCGACTGTGACCGACTATGGCGCTTGTGCTTCTTTCCGGATACAGACGAGCGGCGTCTGTCCTCTGCAGGAGAAGAGGCGACGCCGTTGGCCTTGGTGGGGGACTGCGTCAGAGCCGATGGGAACCCGACACGGTTCTGAGGCAGCACATCCGCGACATTGCCCCCCTCATCCGCAACTGCGTGGTCGTGCGCATCAACACCGTGCGCTTGTCCCTCCTCAGCGTGCGCGTGCTCGTCGTGTCCGTGGGAATGCCCGCCGTGGCCGTGGCCATGGTCATGAAAGAGGAAGAGACCGAGGATATTCGACAACAGACCGCAAGAACCGACGATGAGGATGATCACCGGGTGAGAGACTTCCTGCGGCTCGACAAATCGCTGGATCGCTTCGAGGAAGATGGACAGACAGAGCGCGACGAGGAAGACGCCGTTGATAAGCGCACCTAGGGTTTCTGCACGTTGCCACTGTGCGCTGTTAGCCAAGTCGTCGCCAATCAGACATGACTTTGCTCACCCCGTATGTGTATGTCTTCGAGTTGGTCTTCTCACTCGCCACTTTGACCGCCCATAAGCCGACCAGGAGAGAGATGACGTCGTTTAGCTGTGCTCTCTGTTAGTACCCGCAGCGACCAGGTCGAAAGATAGACGTACCATGTGGAAGGAGTCGGCAACAAGGGCGAGAGAATGCACCGCATAGCCCGCTATCAGTTCCACGAAGAAGAAGGCCGTGTCGATGCCCAGCAGTATCATAATCCGCGTCGATTTGGAAAGCCCCATTTTGGCGGCGTCGATGTGTCAGGCGCGCAGGTGATGCAGAACCGAGGCCTCGGAGGCTTTTTATGCGATCGCAAAGCTCCCGAGCACAACGTTGAGTAAAGAAAAGTGAAGAAAAGTGTGTCGAGCGGCGAAGGTCGCCCGTGGGCTCGATAGTTGAGAAAGTGGAGTGGCGCTATAGCGTCAGGGCCCGAGCTTACTGTTACAACGAAGTTCCACAACTACATAGGGACAGCCGCATGCGCCACATCATGTTTGTACCTATAGAAACTCGTTGTGGCCGGATCCACAGCAAGCACTGGCATGCTGACATACTGTGATGATTCACTTGAGAAAACAAAGTGGTACCGAAGACTGTGACTACAGCTCCAAACATAGCTCGGTACCATGAGAAAGCACTAGCGCTCCGTCCTGCACCTGTCCCGCATGAACATTACGGTAGGGTATACCGCGACATATCCGTAGCCATGGAGCCCTTCCCTCGTGCCCTCCTATCCACTACCCACTCCCAAAGTACGTCGTCTCCACATCGACCACCAACACCAACACAAACGTGCCCACCAACAACGCCGCACTCAGCCCCATAACCAGCACCACCTCCCACCCACCCGCATGCCCCTTCCCCCTCACAAGCCCGTGCTGCAAGCGCCAGAACCTCAACGCCCCCACCACCAGCACCACGATGGCCATAGCGATAAACGTCGCGCTGAGCGGCCTCCCGATTTTGTAGAAGCCAAACTCTGGGTCTGGCTCCACGCTGTGGTTGATGTAGAAGAGTTGTGCGATGATGATGCCCGTCATGACGAGGAGCAGCGAGGTGCGCAGGTAGCCCAGAAACGTGCGTTCGAGGGCTGTGTGGCGCGAGTTGTTAGAGAAAAAGATGGACATTGTTACGGGGGGAAGGAGAGGTGGGGTTTACCTACCTAGATGGTCTCGGTGCCCGCCCTCTTCGATTGCGAGACTGATCTGGGTAGTCCAGAATTTGACCACGCCATCGTACCAGTGCGGTTCTACTGCGCTTGTTGAAGTCCTCACGCTCGCGGCCCTTGAGTGGTTTGTATCTGCTTGTGTGCTCGCACTACCAGTGCTACTACTACTGCTACTACTGACAGCAGAACCACGTTGTCGCATTCGATCCTGTGAAGTGTGCTCGATGCTCCGTAGCGAGGCATCGCGCGACCGTAGACTGGCGAAACTGGGTGTCGGGTGTGCATCTTCCGAGCTGGGTGCTGCAACCCGCTCAGGACGTATGGGCTTCAACTCGGTCGCAACGCGTTGTCGCTCATACCGCACAGCTTCTTCCGAGTCTGGATGCGGTTCGTTGGGCGCACGTCCATGTAGGGTGGCCAGTGGGAGGTTGAGTAGAATCGGGTGAGGTGGGGTGCGGTCGCTCATGGGTGCGGTCGCTCATGGGTGCGGTACTGTCCGCGGAAGGATCGATATTGGAATCATTTTCCTGCACATGGAATTCAGCTGCTCAGTGGATATATAGCATCTGGTAGCCTTTCAGGGAACAGTGCGAATGCGTGCAGTGGTCAGACGTCAAATGCGGTCAATTGCGCGTCTTGACCAAGCACCTGTGGGGAAGGGCTTCCGGGCTGTCGGTCGGGTGGTCGCATCACGCCATGGCAAAGCCAATTGCATTCCTCGAATCTCAACGTATGTCATTACGATTATTTTATTACACGATAATATATACGTTGTGCTATGGAACTATACTATACGGGATATGCTTCTTCATTGTCATTACATCTCCTCAAACTACCGCCCTAGACAAATGCTAACCCGCCCACTACCACAACAGCCACAACGTAGGCCTGCTCCATTACAGCGTGTGTTGCTCGGGCAGCTGCACCGCTCAAGGTGGTGGAACTAGCCTCGTTTGTTCCAGAGGGCGACGAGCTGGATGTGCTGGACGGAGTTGGAGTTGCAGACGCCGAGCCACGCTCCGAAACGTTATCCGGTGCGTCGTACAACTCGTCCCCGTCACTCGCCATTGTCCATCCCAGCGCAGTCCCGTTACTGTTCACAGCCTTTCCGCGAACAAAGCGCTCTAGTTGCACATCTGACAAATCGATGGTCGTCTCGAATCCTGTCCGGCGTGCGACCGTGACATTCGTCCAGAGATCCGAGTCGCTCGCGTTAGCCGTGCAGACCACCCAGCTGGCGACTTCAGTAGCGCCGTTCCACGAGAAGTAGGTAGAGTTGCCGTCTTTATCCCAGTGGATGTCGGGCTTGGTAGATGGCTTACCCTCCCACGGTTGGCGGAATGCACGGTATGCATTTACCACGTTCGTCTTGCCGAACTGGACATCGAGGAGAATGTTGCCTTGGTAATCTAGCTCAGTGAAGAATGGTTGGTTACCGTATCCGATGATATAGTTCGTAGTTTCGTTTGAAGGATCAATAGCGCGCAGGCTACCCTCGTACTGGGCGAAGGTTTTTGCTTCATTGGTAAAATCCTGGACGAGCGTAACAGTCATGTCGTCTTCATTGACATCGAGCAGAAGGCCGCGCGAGTAGCCGATGTCTTCGGTGGGTCCATTATCGAAGACAGTGATGCGCTTCATATCGTCGTTCAGCCAGCGAGCGTCGTGCTGGAAAGCGAAGACGGCATCTGGGTCAAGGTCAAAGTCCGACTGCTTCCCGCCTAGGCGCCAGATGATGGAGCCATCCTCCCCGGATATTTTGTAGATGCAATCCATCACACGGCCAGAGACGAGGTAGTCGCCGTTCTTATCTTTGGCGACCGAGTTGATGTGGAAGTAGTCCCATGGGGCCTCCTCGGATTCGCCAACATCGGTCAGAGCATTATACGACTCATTGAGGCCGACATGAGTGCTCGCATTCCATTCGAAGACAAGCTCACCGGTCTCGATGTTGATTTCCTGGAACGTGTTCTCGAACAACCAGCCATCTTCACTACCACCGACGGCGCTCAGATCGTAGGGAACGGCAATGTAGATCGCAACCAGAGCAGTGTCGTCAGGGGTGACGGTAAACTCGTGGGCATCGCCCATGTCGTCACCGAAGCGGGCGACTTCGAAGTGCGCGATCTCATCGTAGGACTGGTTGAGCATGTAAAACGACCCGCGACCATACCCATTAAGCACGATTCCGGACCAGAATGTGAGGACAGGTTCACCCTTGTAAGTTTGTGTTCTGAAGTCAAACGGCAGAGAGTAGTTCGCAGTCCATATGAGAGACCCCTCGATGTCGTCGGAGAACTCTGTGTACAAGTCAGCAAGGGTCCAAGACGTAACCCTGGGACCCCTGGCACATGCACTGTGTATACCGTTACCAGGTGGTCGGGAGACTTACCGAATATCGTAGGCCAGTTCTGTCCGCTTGTAGGTTTGCCATTAACACCCACGAATATGTAGCCATCTGCAAGTGCAGTTCCGTTACGGTTGATGTGCATCTCCGGCGGTTGTACGACCGCATTCGACTGATAAGTTTGGTAAGGTGTGCCACTATCATCACCCACGCCATAAGTATCGAAGTCGTAGCTAACTGAATCTTGCGATAAAGCGAGAGGCACGCTTGCGAGCAGCGCAAGCTGCGTAGCAACGGTACGGATGCGCATGGTGACACAGCCGTCGGTAGATCCAAGAAAAAAGGCTGGTGTGTTGGAAAAGAGGGTCAGGGCTGGAGAGCTTGAGGGGCGAGACGCGAGGTCCAGCCTACATATGTATTATGTACCAGGGCGCTTGCTAGGCCATCCGCCATCGTGATTCCTTCAGAGTGGCTAGGGAAATGAGCAAGAAGGATAGAACACGGGCTACGCGGCTGGCGTGCCGTACGCCTGCCTCGCCACCTCGCCAAGACAGGCGGCATACATAGGCGTAGGAGTAAAGTACCTAGTTTAGAAGAGTGGTTGCCCAGCTGCCAGGTGCTTTCGGATGGTTGCTGACAGCTGTGGGGGCCCGGGCGATCCTTCCAGCATCGGTTCCAGCACTTGCTCGTGTACACAGGCAGTACTGAAGCATATAATACTGCTGTCCGCCCGCTGGCTACAGGGTCGATTGTAGAGACATGCGTCAACCTTTTCCGATGCGAACAAGAAACAGATAGTCGCAAACGAGGAACAGTCATGCGAGTACCACGAGAGCCGACGCTGACGCGGTGCCAGGCGTGTGCCGGACGCCCAGAAAACAAAATGAACGGTTGTTGGGTTGCTGGACAAGTCTAGGTACATGATTAGTCCGTTACCGCCACAAGGAAGGATAGTTTCGGTACATGATTCGCCCGCCACCGCCACCACATTGGCACTCTGCCCTCGTTTACGATGCTTTGGCCAATAGGACGCCAACACTGCACAGCCACGGTATCCCCAGAAACCGAACACTATATTGACATGCTGCATTTCTGTTCTTGTTCTGTACACGTCAAACTATCATCCACTAGGTGATAACTCTGTGTCTTTGAAAGGCTGAGCCTGCAAACTTCGAGCGCACTCTCTACTTTAGGAACTTGCTGGCCATATTCAACATGCCACCAAGACCACCCGAGCTGCCGCCGCTGCTGCTGCCGCTACCGCCCATCTGCGACTTCATGTAAAACTTCAAAGCCATCTGGGCAGCCTGTGCAATGGCGTCTTGCTTGGTAGCTCCAGGGTCCTACATATGTTAGTTGTGAACTTCCCATCAGACACGGATTGTGATCCTTACAGTCTTGCCCTGGCTCTGCTGCTTGTCGAAGAGTTGAGCAGCTTGGCCCATAGCCATACCAATGAACTTGTTCTGTCCGCCCTTAGCTTCCTCGTTGCTGCTGCCGTTGAACATCTTCAATGCTTGCATTGCCGCAGCAGCACCAACATTGTTCGAGCTGGCTTGCTCGTCGCTGCCATGACCACCGCTGCCGTAAAACTTCTCGTGTTGGCGGACAGCATCATCTTCATCTACCTCTTCGTTCTGGAGTTTCTCCTTGTTGCCCGATAACATGCCAAGGACATTGCTGAAGAGGCTGGAGTCGCCATGCTCGCCCGACTCGGACGATGCGTGCTGAGCTGCGCTGGAAAAGTCGTCCGACGATCCACCATAGCCGCCCGCACCGCCATATGTAGTACCAGAGGAGTGCTGTCCTTGAAGGTGGCCTGAATCTCCCCCGTACCCCCCGGAGCTACCCCCATATCCCCCACTGGGACGGTCACCGTACCCCTGAGACTCCTGGCGCCTGTCGTCCCCATAACCTCCCCCTCCACTGTATCCTCCGCCCTCCTGGCGCCCACCTCCGTACTCTTGTCGTCTGTCATCACCTAGAGCCGGGCCACCAAAGCCGCCCTCCTGAGGCCGACCGTACTCTTCTCTACGTTCACCACCGCCGTATCCGCCCCCTCCTCCTCCTCTCCTCTCTTCGTCGCCGAGTGCAGGGCCACCATAACCTCCTTCCTGTGGCCGTCCATACTCTTCACGTCGCTCGCCACCACCGTATCCGCCTTGGCCGTATTCACGGCCCTCGTCTCCGCGGCCGCTATAGCCACCAGACTGTCCGTACTCGCGGCGATCGTCGTTGTATGACATGGTAAAAGTTGTTGGTCTTGTATATGTGTTAGTTGAGAGAGTCAACTGTTCGAAATAGTGATGCTAGGCGCCACTGCCACTGGGAAGTATAGATATGGATTTCGCTGTCTTGATGTTTAAATAGGAAGCTTCTATCGAAAGCTTCGCACGAAACAGAGTACTTCAAGAAAGAGGCTGTGATATTCAAGAAGGGTAAGACCACTTACAGGTTGCGAGGATCCGATCAGTTCAGAAATTCAAGCTTCAACTAAACTTTAGGGCTATGAGTAAGTTATAAGAGATGCAGCTATAGCTGAAGTTAGTCCCAGAGATTACCCCTCGCTAGCTGCCCCTCACCGATGACGTAAGTATATCTGTACCACGCGGTAAGCTTCCCTGTCGTGATTCGCTTCAGGAACAGCACATGCGTGCACGCGTCACCTCACGGCGATTCATGGTTTACGCCCCAGGGGTACATCGAGTCAAACAAGCCCCTTTGCGTTGGACGACAGGGTCTCAAGCTGGGAGTCTGCAACCGCAGTCAAGGGCCGACTACGGAGTACTTGTCTCAGTGACTTATCTCAACTCCTAGAAATCTTGTAATGTATGAATGCGTGGTGCAAACCCACAGGCCCATATGAGTTTCTTAGTCCAAGCCGAGTTGTACGCAATGTCTTCTTAATCATACCTCCCGCTACGGTAAATATGAAAGTCAAGTTGAACAAGCCTGGGATCATTGTAGACAGCCAGCAGGTCTTTTCCCACCACGAGTTGCCATCGTCGGGCGACCGGCGGTTGTGTTCTTAGCGAGGAGATGGGACCGCCTGAAGAACGGCAGCCTGCAGGTGTATGGTGAGGTCCACTACGTCTTCCTGACCATGTTGATCTAGCAGTACTGGAAGATAGAAGAGAGCATTGGCAATACCCAATTATCTCTGCTTCTGTTCTCCGGGTCCATGTCTCAGTTTCACTGGAGCCAGACTCACGGTAGCTGCAGCCGTACATTTGGCGAGTTTACGACATCCATCACGAAGCTGGGTGCCCTGATCCTCTAGGTTCCGAACGCGCGAAAAGATGAAGCTTGAAGACGGTACACACGTCATCGATCCGGTAGTGCCGAACGGCTTATATCCAGGCGTTGTCCCCTTCCAGATCCGTAAAATTGCATCGACACAAGACTTCCACGAACAGACCGCAAGATCTCATGGCACCAGGCGATAACCTCCCCGACTTCCTCACTAACACGACCCTCGACCCTTCTTTCGACAGAGACATCCTCAACACACACCTGATTTACGACTATGACGCCCAAGACAGCAATGGCAACCCCGAAAAATGGCGCTACGAGCTATGGTGTTTCTCCTCTGACCGCGTCGTCTACGCCATCCACGGCGGTCCCATGGCGGGTCGCATAAACTATCAGCGCGCGACCTACCAATGCATTCGCCCTGGGGAGCTATGGCAAATCAACTGGCTCGAGGAGACGGGTACCGTTGTGTCTGCTGTTTACGACATCAAGGAGAAGAGGATGACGACGATGATTGCGTTTTCCGAGGGCCATTGGAAGCGGGCGAAAGATGCGTTGGGTAACAAGCGGAAGAAGGAGGATTTGGAGAGGTGGAGGGGGTTGGCGGGCATGGGAAAACAGACGTCTAGGTTCATGTTGAGTGAGCAGGCACACGTTGTGGAGGTTTTTAAGGGGAAGGGAGAGTTGATGCCGATTGAGGAGAGCGATTCATTGTTTTGAGTGGTATGCCGTCTGTGAAATGTAAGTGTACCACACAGGTACGGTAAAAAGAGCTAGCTGGAGGACTCTACGCCTTGTTCGATTGTGTTGAGATGCAGTTACTACATAACAATCTCATGACGATGATGTAGTCAATCTGGCGGAAACCAAATGAATTGGGAACTACGTACCTTGCATTGCAGCTTGACAGTACTACGCTCCACGCGATGCTGTGTAACCCCAGGACAGCGTCACACCGCGACCGAAGCGGTCTGCCACCCTGCAACTGTTCGGCGACCTGTTGGGCGCCCACAGGATTCCCTGTCGCCTTGTTTCCTTAGCGCTCGTTGTGGCATCTACGCTGATTTCCGCTGGGATGTTATGAGGTGTTGATTGTGCTCAGGAGATGTTCGTTGTTCTGCAGGATTTTGTCGACTACTACAGTCCTCCGCTCCGAGCAGAGCAGCAGAAATGCGATGAGATGATGTTGCCTGATGTCGCCTTAGTCCCAACCGGTCGGTTCCATATCTGCCTCTTTGGGGAAGCGATTGCGAAAATTCAGATGTTGTTAAACCTAACCGACAGACTGGGTGCGCGTGTGAACCAGACCAGTGGTATTTCGTTGTCGTCACGACGCTGGAGTCGTGTTACAGCCTCCCATTCGTCGCAAATTCTACTTACCGGATCCGGGACCCGAGAAGTGCCAGGCGTTCGTCAGTTCGCCCAATAGCTCCTTCCAGCCTTGTGGTTGCAAAGATGAGGGGCATTATTCTGATGTTTGAAAGATATGATTTGATGTTTACCTTACATCCGTACGGCGAGCCGAAGGCGACAGCGGAACAGCGGTTGTGGGGTAGTAAGCCATAAGCAGCCAAATCCCCAAGAAATGCTCCCTCGTATGCCCAGCGCGCTTTGCAACGTTCGGCTGTCCATTTATCCTGTTGAGGAGGAAGTAATTCCCGTATCGAACGTTTCACGCACTTCTCGAAGATGTTTGCTGGTCATGGGTGCTTGTGAGGGCGGCGCAATGCAGGAAGCGGGGTCTTCTTAGTGGTGCGAGGAACAGACCGCATGTTCGGTGTCCGATGCCTGCTAAGCGCCCGCATTCTGCTGCTGTAGGGACGGTGAGACTCGTCGTCACGCAAAGGCAGATGCCGCACGGCCGTGTCTTACGAAAGGGCGGAGCGCCAATCCCCAATCTCCGCGCTGTCATTACATGTGTAGCCTCGTGCACCAAGCAACCTATGCAATCGACCATCATAACAAGACCTCGGGAGACGTAACAGGTCATTGGAATCGCCGCGCGCACGCCATCTGTCCCCGCAGTACGTCCAACATTGGAACCATTAATCTAAAGGCGTAATTTTCCGTTCTGTCTCGTCGCTCTGTTACATTGAGTTTCAATCTCGCACTACCCCATGCGGCTAGCGTGGATGCGCCTCAGCTGCAAACCCCATGCCTCCACCGCAACTTGGCCCCAGTACGCCCATGTGCCACTGCGCAAATGTCGGTATGGCAGGGGCGGCGGGCGCGACGGGGATCCAGCGCGACCCTGATCGCGGGTCCTTCCTTATGGTGGGCTGTCATCAGCTGGTCCCAGCCTGGTCGCTATGATTACGTCCAACCCGCCATCCCTTGTTCCTCCAGTGACTCTATCATTCATACACAGTAATCCTCCTGTTCCTTCGGCCCCAGACTGAATCACTACGCCGTTTCTTCTGGGCACGCATCTATAATCTTCGCTCCGGACTGACTTGGAATCAAACCGTTCAACACATACCACATAGCCCAAGATGGGTCGGCCAGCACTCACATCACGGGAACACCTTGAGCTGTTGCGGAGTTCTGCCTTTGAATCTGAACATGCCTGGCTGTACGATACTTCATACCTCCAACATGAGGCAGCAGCATTGGCGTTGGAGCAAGAGATAGCGCATTCGCGCACAAGCATATCACCGGACGATAATTCAGACGAGCAAGTACGAATCATCAAAACCCAGATCACCATCCACCGGGAGAGGCAGAGGGCGTTGCGACCGCACTTGGAGAGTGGGAGTGATCAGATCGACGAAGAGGGGAACGAGTGTGTCTTCGTACCAGCGCCGAATCAATGGGGAGCCAACGGAGATCTAGATGAGGAGAGCGAGAGCCTGTCTGCTGTAAGTGCTTTAGTCCAACCTCATTGAACGTCCACTGACTGTCCCAGATCCACAACCTCCTCACATGGCAAACCTCGTACTCTCCCATCTCCTATACTCCGCACGACGAACTCCCGTCCCCTGACATCCCATACCACTCGCTACTCGACCCCTTGCAACCCACAACCACATTCAATCTCCACCGCACACGGGAATGGACAGGTTCATCAGGCTTCAGGAAGTACATCTACTCAGCGCGCGACTACTCAGACAAGTACACCCTATACATGCTCGAAGCCACACACCGCGACGACAGCCAAGTCAACGCCGCCGACTTCTTCCGCGTCGCCGAATTTCCACAGCCATGCATATCCATTCTGCTATCCGGCATCGACAAGAAGCGCATCTCGACCGACTCCTCAAAAGACGCAGCCTACAAATCGCGGTGCATCCACCTGCGCGGCCCGTTTTCACAAGCGATCAAGGAATATCCAGACAGACAGCAGAAGATTCCGTGGTCGCCGCGTCGCTTTACCTATGGTGGGCGGCGCTTTGTGTGGAAGCAGGGCGATCCGAAGGACGACGCCATGCCGGAGACACTGTACGAATATCAAAAGGACTGGGCAAAGCCCGGAAGCAGGACGGGCAAGCGATGTGACGATGCGAAGCCAATCAAGCTGGTATGGGGAGAGAAGAGGAGGAAGGGCAAAGTCGACAGCTATACCATCCATTTCCGAGGTGGCATGGATCAAGTTTTTAGAGAAATCTTGCTTGCGAGTCAGATGGCGCGGCAGGTTTGTCTCTTCACGGCCATGGACTAAGATTGTCGATAGCATCTCAAGTGCGGGCAAACGTGTATTTCTATAACGATCCATTCATGCTAGCGATAAGACTTTGCTTCGGAACCATAGGACGCGGTATAGATACCACAATTTGGCGTTTATGGGACCCAGCTCATAGACTGAGCATATCGCTTGATATCATTTGAGCGGAATCTAGCAAGTGGGCAGGCAGGCTTCTCTACTGTTGATATCTATCTCAAAAGATCTGAGTCTCAGACTCCCATATCATAACATTCCGAGCAACGAGCATTCTTATCCAAAACGTGATATTGCAAGATCTACAACTAGTTCAAGGCTGCTCCTCAGACCCATCTGCGAGAAAATTGAGCTTTACAATCGGAATATTTCCCTTGCCCATAGCACGTACGTTGTTTGGATACTTCCGCAGTAGGGCTGCATATAAGCTGCATGTAAGCCGCATATATGGTGCCACGCTGTAGATTAACTGACAGCCATGCTGACGTGCGCCGTTGAGGCGCGAAGGGGCTGGAACAAGGGCATTGGTGAAGACGGCTGTAGCGGACCTTGGGGTGTTGAACAGAAACCTGCACGATGAAGTAGTATTGCCCGGATATGGTAACTGATAAATTCGCAGATGGATAACTGTAAGGCGAGGAAGGGGGTAAAGAACTTACTTAGGTAACGTAACGTATGCCTCTCATGACATTAATCGTTTACGGAACATCACGATGACTTCATCGGTAGCCATGCTTGCGCATCACCGATGGCTCGCTTTCTTCTTTGCTTCGGCTGGCCCTGTCAATTGCTTCGAGGAGATTTCTTTGAACCGCAGAGCCTAAAATCTTACCTACATTGCTAGCTGACGCCTACCGCTCCGCCAACCGGACCCGACAACGCGTTTTCACCTCCAATACCCGGAACAGCCGCCCAAGCGTACATCGAATCAAAACCCCGGAGCGCGCGACGTTGCACACCCAACCCAGCCACGTGGACACCTGAAATCATACCTACATTGCTCACGGCGACGGACCATCGACGTCGATACACCTGATTCATCGTTCCTCAAGGCAAAAGAAATCATGTCATCAACACGCAGCACCACACTCCGCAAAACAACACATGCCTTCTGCCGTGCCCTAATCTCGCCTCCCCCTCCCTCAGACCTACTATCGCAGTACTTCAGCGGCACCCCCAAGATCACCGAGCACGGCCCCGAATGGTCACGCACTCGGCTACCGTTTCTAGCCAAGACCTTCACCGGCAAAGCGGAGTGCGAGGAGTACTTCAAGGTGATGACTGATGTGCTGGAGATGTCCTTGTCTGATGATGCGTTCCCGGCGAAGGAGGGCTTCATTGTGGATGCTGAGGCGGGCATGGTAAGTGTAGTTGGTAAAGGCAGGTTTACAAGTAAGAAGACAGGCAAGGGCTGGGATGAGCAGTTTATATACAGGTTTGGTGGGTTTGATGATGAGGGGAGGATTGGGCATTGGGAGGTGTGGGCTGATCCTCTGAGCGCTTGGGAGGCTGTTGGAGAGTGAATGAATTGGTTTTAGTTTTGAAAATCCATGAGTCGTCGGAATAGACTCAGGACAGTAGGAGTGATTAGGGAATGCAGGTGAGGTTTCCAGAATTATGGGAGAAGATTCAATATTGATACAAATCAATGACCTCGAGACGGAGCTAGTACGAGATGTCACTAGCGTGTTGCCTCCAGATTAGGGTTAGTCTCATCGGCGGCTTTGGTATCTTTCCCCGAAAACCTTCAACTTTTCATCAACCTGCACGTCTGTACTCATGCGACAAGACGGCAACACCCTTTGCAACTACGCACGCGGTACATAACCTGTCCAGATCACGTAGTCTACATACAACTCTCAGTATCTCACTAACCCGCACCAACGGGACAGTCTGACGTCCGATACCATGTACGTCTGATCTTTCTTTTCTTTTTTTCCAACGCCTTGCGCAAGCTCAAAAGATGATATGTACATCGACCATGAAACACTTTAGGAAGAGCCGGAAAAGGTATGGCTAGCATCGACATATGCTACGCTGTCGCTGCTTATAACTTGGTCTCTGAAGAGCACGCTCAGTTCTCGCGCTGTTTTGAATATCTCTCTTTTACATATGCTGACGATGAGATGGATAGGAAGTCGATCGAGAAGGCGCACGCGTCACGAAGGTTACGATGATGTGTGAACGGTTACGATCACGACACGAATTTGCGATCGAAGCACGAACTCAACAGCGGCGCATGGTAGATGCTTATATGGACCTGCGAATGATGACAATGTACACTGCATGCATGTACACACATCACAATACAAATCAGTCTAGGACTGCGACAGGACATGTTGACGCTGGTTCATTGGTGCTACGAAGGCTACCTCTGCAGTAGCTCTGTGAGGTTGTCGCAGCTGAACAACGCAGCAGCATCCAGTTCGAACGTTGACACATTTGGCACGGTCTTGTCTCTTCCAAGCTCCATAGGCGCCGACTTGGCCTGGTAAGGCTCGACGAGCGAGTCGTCCAGAAAGAAGAGACCTGATTGAAAATCCTCAAAGTCATACCTTTCGCACCAGGGCTGGGGAAGGTTGTCCATGTCGAGATCAGCGGCGGGAGCTTCTGCATAATATTGGTCTTGAGGCATGCTGAGGTCCTGTGCCATGGCGGGGCTGGAGTCAGATTCGAAGTCGATCAGATCGTTGAAGTCGAACGTCTCCCAATCCCACGATTGAACGCTTGGGTCGGTGGTGGATGACTCCGTTCCGCTGGGACTGCTACACTCCGCCGACCTCTTCTTTGCATATTCCTTCGGTGACAAGCCTGTCTTGTCTTTGAAGATCTTATGAAAGTATCGTGGTGTGAGATTGACTTTCTTCGCCAAGTCCTGTAACCTGAGCGACTTCCAAACATCATCCTTCAAGGCTTCGTCGATTAGCAGGCAAGCCTTCTCTACTGCTCGCTCCTGGGGGTCTTCGAGCACCGTGTTGGGTTTGCATCTCTTGCAAGCCCTGAAACCCGCTGCTTCTGCCTCGAAGGTAGTTGTGTAGAAGCCGACGTTTGCCCTCCGCGCTAGTCTGCCAGGGCATGTTGGCCGACAGTAGATCCTGGTGGACCTGACGCAGTAGATGAAGTGGCCATTTGCATTAGGGTCGCGTACTGATAACGCTCGCCAGCGTGCCGCATCGGTCAAGTAGGACATGGTGTGGTGAGAGTTCGACTACAGCTGATTAGGACAAAATGCACGCTTTGGTTGATAACGACATCATACCTATCGATGCTTCGGGTGATGGTTTGAGAGGGGTCAAGGATCGACGCAGCGCAACGCAGTATGGGTCGTCTCTAGGAAGTAGCCGGCTTCACGAACGTTCCGAAAGGAGGTGCCGGAGATGCAAGAATGCAGGCAGCAGGGGAATATCCAGCAGGGTTGGGCCAGCGCGTTTTGATGGTGGGTAGGATCATGGCCCTTTAAGAGCTATTTGACGCTGTTGCCGGATCCCGACGCCATCCGCGTTGTGATTGGTCATATCGAGAACATCTCCTCCACTGACGATTGTATGAACATCGGATGAACGTGTCAGTAACACAATGAGTCCAGATCACTCTCAAGAGCTGATCGATGGAAACTATTCGAGTGTGCGACACCGACATGTGCTACGATGGCTCTTTCCCACTTGGGTGCGGGTTGGCCAGACGAGGTAGGCACGATGGGAGCACTCGCCGTGGACCGCGTCGAACAATGGAGTCTCACTCGAATCAATTATCTTTGCGTGAGACAATTATTGCTACATTATCCTCAATTTTACCAACATGGCCGAAGGGGCGGATGTTGTCGCATTATTACCCAGTATCGCCGCACTCCCGCCCATCACAGCGAGGCAGATCGGCTCGGGCCAGGTTCTCATTGACCCCAGTTCAGTCGTCAAAGAGCTCACCGACAATGCGCTGGATGCTCGAGCGAAGAGCATCTTCGTGGATATCACCGCTAACACAATTGACTCCATACAAGTCAAGGATGACGGTCACGGCATACCATCAGAGGACCGCCCACTGGTTTGTCGGCGCTACTGCACAAGCAAGATCTGTGATTTCCAAGACCTGAGGGAGCTTGGGGGGAAGTGGCTCGGCTTTCGTGGAGAGGCTCTATCAAGCATGGCGGAGATGAGCGGTACCTTTCAAGTCACGACGAGAGTAGAAGGCGAGCCGGTCGCTGTGAAGGTGAAGTATAATCATAATGGCGAACTTGCGTCGTGCGTACAATACCCACGGACTCTTACATCCACGGATCAGACTGGCTAACGGTGGCATAGCATCGAGCGTGAGTCGCACCCGGTCGGCACAACGGTCAAGGTGACAAACTTCTTCGAGCACATACCGGTCCGAAAGCAAACGGCAATCAAGACCTCAGCGAAATGTCTCGCCAAGATCCGACGATTGATGCAAGCCTATGCACTTGCCAGGCCTACCATACGCTTCAGGCTCCGTGTGCTCAAGACCAAGAACAATAAGGCTGATTTCGTCTATGCTCCGAAGTCAGATGCCACCCTCGAAGATGCTGTTCTGAAGGTCATCAGTAAAGATTGCGCGCTTCAGTGCGAGTGGACTGCTCTGGAATCCGACGGCTTTGAGATCCACGCTTTTCTACCCAATCCGGCTGCGAATGGGCCGAAGATTGCTAACCAAGGTGCGTTCGTCTCGATTGATGGGCGACCCGTATCGAGCAGTCGCGGAACCATCAAGCAGGTGGTCGCGACCTTCAAAGACCGGCTCCGCAAGTCAAATCCTTTGCTCTCGGGTACGAAAGATCCTTTCTTCTGCATGAACATCATGTGTCCGCCTGACAGCTATGATCCGAATATCGAGCCAGCGAAGGACGATGTCATGTTTGAGGATGCGGAAATTGTTCTTGCTGTTGTGAACAAGCTTTTAATGGCCTACTACCCGGAAGCTGGTGCCGAATTAGAGGACGATGAGGCGTCTGCTTGCCACCCAGAGTGTTACGAGCCTCATGAAGAGGAGCTCCCAACTCTTTGTCGTAGTCAAGCTTCTGTTTCGGTCTATCAGGACGTCCTTGGAGAAGCAGTCGAGAAGCCTACATCAGAAGCGCCGCACGCGCATGCACGATGGAGATCCAGCATGTATGGTATCGACCAGGACGATCTGGAGTTCTTGCAAGACGACCAAGGCCCGGTCGTGGAGGAAGAGGAGGGACGGCGAGCGGCGGAGGTGTCTAATCCTTGGACTATTGCACGTATGAATGCCGCCACCAAGCCCAAGCAACCTCTCGGCCACGGTCAACTTTCGAGTCCAGCAAAGAGTCAGCGAGATGCTACAGCGCGTCTCAGCTCTCCCGATCTGGCCATATCTACTCCAAATCAGCTGTCGCAAGCAAAACCATTAACACCTCAAACATCGTCGAGGATGAACATGGGAAGGTCTCCGCTGAACGAGGAGCTAGAGAGCAGCATTCAGCACCTGCCTCCTCCGTCGTCCGAGTCAGGAAGACCGACGCACGTTGCCCATTCACAAGCCGATAACCAGCAATCAGACCCGCAACTCTCACCATTAACCCAGTTTAGTCCCATGCCACATGAGATGCCGCCTCAAACACGATTAGCCCCCCACCATGGTCAACGCAAAGGGCAGCCCTACAACAACAAGCCGTTCGCACCACCGGCCCAAAGCCCAAATGATACATGGTATGGAAAACCAAGGCGGGGTGCACAGTCTAAAAAACAGACTCGTCATCAAAACGGACCTAGAGATCCAGACATATTCCCATATGCAAGCGACGGACCATCTCGACCAGCACTGGACGCCGCAGAAGGAATAGTCGGGGACCGATTACTGCAGTCAGACGATAACACCGACATTCGAGATTTCTTCCAAAGGGGCCAATGTGTCTCGAAAAGCAACGCTAATCATATCCCATCGTTCACCCCTATCAACCCATTTCCTCCATACAAGGAGCGCGGTATGCGCATGGATTATCATTCGCGAGAGTCGTCCGCAGAACTGCAATCTTCATGCTCGACACATCATGCCACAGACGAGCTGATGCTGAACCCGGATCGGGGAACAAGTGCTGAACCCCACAAGCTGGCGACGACGCAGTTCCGAGCCTATGCCGACCGAGAGGGATATCAGAGGGCTTCCTCTGTTGGGAGCGATACGTCGATACTGTTCAAAGACAGGTCTACAGATGTAAGTGAGGTTCTAGATATGCGCAGCGACAGCGACCGCGGTACTCGACCGGAGCCACGCAACATGGCTCGCCAGTTCCCGGCCCACCACAACACTTTGGTCCAGTCGCCTATCCCTAGACCTTTGATGAAGCCACAGAAATCAACCCAAGTACCAGCCACCGCGCTCAAACCATCATCCACCCACGAAACCGCACCCAAACCACCGCACCGTCGTCTTCGCCACCGCACAACAACAACAACAAACGACCCCAAACGCCGTACAACAAACCCCTCCAAAAACCTCGCACCCAAACGTCTCCCAACCCCCCCTATTCAAAACATCATTCTCCACCTCCCCATCAGCGTCTACGCCATCATCCAATCCGCTCTCAAACTAGACATGCATGCCAACACGCCCGAATGGGGCTCCTCCGAGGCGCATGCGTATGCCCCTTTTCCTGTACCCGAGACGGAGAAGAAGATTAGGGGGTGGGTGGTTAGGTTGGAGGGGATGCTGGATGAGAAGTTTGAGAGAAAAGAGGGGGTGGATGTGAGGGGGGAGGTGCATGAAGGGATTCAGCGGGCGGTTGATGGTGTGAGGAAAGAGCGGGATGGGATCATGGTATGCACAGGTGTTGAGGAATAATGTCTAGGGGGGGCATGGAGATGATATGGAGGAGGAGTAGATAGTTGCTAGATTCCTGAGCAGGAAAAAAAGTATAAATGATAGTTAATCCTCAGAAGAAGAAGAAAAACAAAACCCCCATCATCACATCTCCCTAAACGCGACCTCAACCGGCAACCGAAAACTAGCACAAAACATCCTCTTCTTAGGCGCCACATCCCTCACATCATGCACATATACATCATCCATCTCCTTCGAGATCTCGGACCCCAACAGCCGACTAATCTCTTCGCAAATGGCGGCTATCTCCACGGCGTTGTCTTCGCTCTTGGTGCTGAAGCAGTGCACGTGTATCATGGGCATTGGCAGCTGGGTGTGGGGCTCAAACTGCTTGCGGAGAGTATCCGCGGGAATACCGGGTATGTTGACGTAGAGGCCGATGAAGGCGGGGAGGAAGGAGAGGGCTGAGGCGGGTAGGTTCATGATGTAGTGTGAGAAGATATGGGGTTGGCGGAGTGTCTTGATGGGAAGCGGAGGCTGTTGTTGCTGTTGATTATCTTCGTTGGCCTGGTGTCTGGGTGGTTTGTTTTTGGTTTTGGGGTAGATGGGGACTGTGTACTCGTCGCTGGTCAACAGGTCTCGAGAAGCTTGGTGTATAAAGTGCGCTCCGTCGGTATTGAAGCTGCGCACAAAGTCGCCGACTTTGTTGAGTTTGATGTTTTGTGCGAGCGCGGCGTGCGATTCGGGGTTGAGATCGTTGGCCCAGACGAAACACCTTTTCTTGCCGGACGGGATGGCGAAGGGGCCTACGCCGGCCATGACGTCGCAGATGGCTTCGCCCTCGTTGAACAGGCTGCAGAGCCGCTCGTGTTCGGTGTGGAGTCGCGTGTTCCAGTACACTTTGGCAAAGTCGAATTTAAAGGTGCAGCCTTGTTCGCGGAGTTGGACGTTCATGTCGTCGGGCCCGTGGAGGACTTCGTACTGGAATGTGCGGAAGGCGTTCTCTGTGCCGACGTTGTCGAGCTTGTTGATTACGGTTTTGACCATGGGGTTCTTGTCGGCTAGCACGGTCGCGATGAGGTGTTTGTACGGCCAGTAGCGCTCGCGCAGGTTCAGATGGGCGACGTGGCCGGCGAGCGCGAAACCTTGGGGTATCTCATCGTCTTGCTTGGTCTCGGGCGGGGGAATGGTGGCGCTCGTGATCTCCGAGTAGGTGAAGTAGTCGTAGTCGAGGTGGAGCTGGTAGGGTATCACGCCTAGGGTGCCGTCTTGCTCGAGGTCGCGTAGCTTAGGGGACCAGGTAGTGCGATCTGCCTGGGTTCAGGACTCAGCACTTCTGTATACTACCGTCGGTGCTTGACTCACCGCTGTGGACAACCTCGGGCCGCAGGAGCAGGCATTTGCCGCCTTTCATTGCTCTTGCCTCATCTGGATCTGCTCTTATCGGATCGATCCGGTTGATCGGGAGGGTGTCCTTGCTCGCGGTGAGTTCCTTGCGGCATCGCGAGATGTCCTGGAGGTTGAAGATGCGGGCGGCCGAGGTGGGGATGGTCTTCTGGAAGAAGCTGCGGTCCAGCACCTTCATCGCGCGGTTCACCGGCGGCGCGAACATGTCGGCGGTCGAGGACATGGGCGTACGTGTGTCTGTGTATGTAACTGTCGCGTGGTTGTAGGATATTTTTGAGCGGAATGACGCAGGGCTGCAGGCACGCCTTTTGAGCTACCGTACCTACCCCTCGAATGCGGAAGACGGCCCTGAAGGTCTCTCACATGAACATTGCCTACTGTCCATATCGAACATCACGACATCTCGTCTACGCTATTTCTAGAAGCACGCCCGTCTCGGACCAGGTCAGGGTCCTGCTGCACGTCAGTTGGTCCCGCGCGTGTGTCGGACTCGGCTGCAGGGCTGTGGCTGCAAGGATCGCGTACGGGTAGCGGTGCGTCTAATAATCTCGAGAAGTTGGCTGTACCTACCGCGATTCAAACAACACAACACCGGCACGGATCCACGCGCCTCCTGAGCCACGACGACCCTCGCTCCGACCCCGTCGCCGTGCCATGAAGCCTCACGGATATCGCACATGACCGCTGCATAACTCGCACGCCGCGCGCTGGCCTCTCCTTTTCCCGGTAGAGCCCGGATTCGGGGCAGAAAAGTAGTCGGGGGCATACACGATGGCGTCTGGAGGCGGAAATATCAAGGTCGTGGTGCGATGCAGGCCCTTCAACGGGCGCGGTATGTTCAGGGCTACGTAGCCAAAAGCGTGACAGTGCCACTGACGGCGAGCAGAGAAGGCGCGCAATGCCCAATGCATCGTGCAGATGAAGGGCGACCAGACCATCCTCGCCCCTCCCACGCACGCCGACGTCAAGGGCAAAGCCGCCAAAGCCGCGTCCGAGGGCACCAAGACGTTTGCATTCGACCGGTCCTACTGGTCCTTCGACCGCGACGCCCCCAACTATGCGGGCCAGGACAACCTCCACGAAGATCTCGGCAAGCCGCTGCTCGACAACGCCTTCCAGGGCTACAACAACTGCATCTTCGCCTACGGCCAGACCGGTTCCGGCAAGTCGTACTCGATGATGGGGTACGGGGCCGAGTACGGCATCATCCCCAAGATTTGCCAGGACATGTTCGAGCGGATCAACGAGATGCAGAAAGACAACAACCTGAGCTGCACCGTCGAAGTGTCGTATCTGGAGATCTACAACGAGCGCGTACGCGATCTGCTGAACCCGTCCAACAAGGGGAACCTGCGCGTGCGAGAGCACCCGTCGACGGGTCCGTATGTCGAGGATCTGGCAAAGCTGGTCGTCCAGTCCTTCCCGGAGATTGAGAACTTGATGGACGAAGGAAACAAGGCCCGTACCGTCGCCGCGACCAACATGAACGAGACCTCGTCCCGCTCGCACGCCGTCTTCACCCTCACCCTTACGCAGAAGCGCCATGATGTTGAGATGAAGATGAGCGGGGAGAGGGTGGCCAAGATCAGTTTGGTGGATTTGGCAGGATCAGAAAGAGCGACGTCTACAGGTGCAACGGGCGCAAGACTAAAGGAGGGTGCCGAGATCAACAGGTCGCTGTCTACGCTGGGGCGTGTCATTGCAGCGCTCGCCGATCAGTCACAGGGAAAGAAAAAGTCCCAAGTGCCGTATCGCGACTCCGTCTTGACATGGCTTCTGAAAGACTCGTTGGGAGGAAACAGCATGACAGCTATGATTGCCGCCATTTCGCCCGCCGACATTAACTTCGAGGAGACCCTTTCCACCCTCCGTTATGCCGACTCTGCGAAGCGCATCAAGAATCACGCCGTCGTCAACGAGGACCCCAACGCGCGCATGATCAGAGAGCTCAAGGAAGAACTATCCAAGCTGCGGTCCCAACTTAGTGGAGGCGGCGGTGGGGTCCCTGGAGCGAATGGTATCATCGAGGAACAGTATGCCCCGGACACGCCGCTCGAGAAGCAAATCGTCTCCATCACACAGCCAGACGGAACAATCAAGAAGGTCTCGAAAGCCGAGATTGTGGAACAGCTAGATCAGTCGGAGAAGCTGTACAAAGATCTAAATCAAACATGGGAAGAGAAGCTGCAGAAGACGGAAGAGATTCACAAAGAGCGAGAAGCTGCGCTGGAAGAGCTTGGCATCAGCATCGAAAAGGGCTTCGTTGGTCTGTCCACACCTAAGAACATGCCGCATCTGGTGAACTTGAGCGATGATCCACTTCTGACCGAGTGTCTGGTCTACAATCTGAAGCCGGGAACTACGACCGTGGGAAACTCTGATGTCGACGGACAGGACGCTCAGATACGCTTAAACGGCTCGCAGATCCTCGCGGAGCATTGCAATTTTGAAAATGTAGATGGCAAGGTGACTGTGATCCCCCAGGAGACTGCTAGCGTCATGGTCAACGGGGTCCGCATCGATAAACCAAGATTACTCAAGAGCGGCCACCGCATCATCCTCGGCGACTTCCACATCTTCCGATTCAATAACCCGCAAGAAGCAAGAGCTGAGCGTGCCGAGGTAGGGACGAGTCTCCTCCGACACACAGTTACCGCCAGCCAGCTCAACTCTCCCTCGCCCGCACCAAGACCCGGTCATGACAGATCTTTCAGCACCATCAGCATAGCCAACTCCGACTTCGACCCCGACAGCCCCAGAGCCGGATCGCCTGCGCTGTGGCAACGTGGCCGAGAGTCGGAATTCTCTTATGCGCGCAGGGAAGCGCTTACTGCATGGTTAGGGCCAGACAAACGAATCGAAAACCTTCCAGACGAAGACTTTGAAGCACTCTTTGAGGACCTCAGTAGATTGCGTGAGACCCGGAAGGCACGTCCAGAAAGTCGGATCTACAGCGACGAGGATACGGAGTCGATGTCGTCTTATCCTATGCGGGAGAAGTATGCTTCTGGCGGGACGCTGGATAACTTTTCGCTCGACACGGTGTTGACCATGCCATCCACGCCGCAGCAAGAAGGCAGCGAGAAGATGCAGGAGATACGAGAGGATATGCAAATTAAGATAGATCAACAGAAAGAGGGGTTTCAGACAAAACTGGATGCGGATAGGGAGGCCAACGTCGAATTGGAAGAGCTGAGGGCGGCGAAAGAAGACATGCAGAAGCAGCTGCAAGAACAGAAGGAAGCCTTCGAGCGCCAACTGAAAGAGCTTGGGCACGACCCAACACCTGAGACGAACGGTAAGCCGGACGAAGAAGCACAGAACAAACAACAGCTCGAGATGGTGCGGAGTTTCTTCCAACAGTGGCGGCGCCGAAAGTATGTTACCATGGCCGAGACGTTGCTTCAGAACGCGGCGATCTTGAAAGAAGCTCAAGTCATGAGTCAGCAGATGGACAAGCGTGTCGTGTTCCAATTCTGCATCGTCGACATTGGGCATACGGTCCCGTCATCCTACGACCTGGTCAACATGGGGATCCCCGGAGAAGACGACGAATACCTAGACAACCAATCCAAGCCATGCGTCGGTGTCCGTGTGATTGACTTTAAGAACGAGGTCGTCCACCTATGGTCATTACAGAAGCTGCGCGACCGCGTGCGGCGGATGCATCAGATGCACCAGTATATGAACCGCCCAGAGTACTTTCAACACTTCAATCCAGAGTCACCCTTCTCGGAGCCTTGTATGCCCGAGTTTTCTCGCATTGGGGACGTGGATGTCCCGCTGGCCGCTGTCTTCGAGTCGAGAGTGCGAGACTTTAGCCTTGATGTCATTTCCCCATACACTGCAAACCCAATCGGTATCATTCGTCTTTCTTTGGAGCCCTCTTCAGCCGAGGCACCATCAACGACGCTCAAGTTCAACGTGGGCATGCACGAATTTATTGGGTTTCCCGAGCGTGAAGGTACTCGAGTACACGCTGTGCTCTTCGTACCTGGTATCTCGGATGAAAGTGGTGCGACCACGACGACTTGGATCACAGACTTTGACGAGGGCCCCATCCGTTTCGAGAGCGTGCATAGTATGAGTCTCCCTTATCCAAGCCCGCGTGACACGTTCCTCCGCGTGTCCATCTTCGCGAAAGTAACGGATATCCACCTTGACAAGTTGCTCAGTTGGGATGATATGCGCGATTCGGCAGACAAACCCAAGCAGAAGCGTCGTAACGCTCGGTTACCCGAGTCGGAATTCTACACGGAAGACACGCATGACATCTTCTCCCGCATCCAGATCCAAGAAATCACTGATGACGGCACGTACCAGCCAGTTGAGGTCACACAGAGCAGCGTTGTGGACGCTGGAGTGTATCAGCTTCATCAAGGTCTGGCGCGTCGCATCGTCGTTAATCTTACGCATACCTCGGGCGAAACAATACAGTGGGAAGATGTGAAGTCGATGCGAATGGGCCGCGTTCGTCTGGTTGACGCAGCAGGCAACTGTCCTAACTTTGGCTCACCCGTCAAGGAAGTGCCTGTAGATCTTATCGCGCCGCCCGTCATTCGCAAGAACGCGGATGGTACGACGAATGTGAAAATCGTAGGACGATGGGACAGCACCGCGCATGCTTCACAGATCCTCGATCGTGCGACCAAGGACAACTTCCGCGTTCAAACAATGCTTCTCTTCGATGTTACCTCCTCCAAGCTCATTGAACCGATGACCTTCTCTCTGGACCTCTTCATGCAGATCCGCGGCCGCTCATATATACGCCAAACCTCGCTCTTCTCCCTCGCCAGCATCTGGAACACGGTGAAGATTGTCCACTCTACAGTCGGCATCTTCAACGTCGCCATCCGCCCCACATCCGTCAAACGCGCAACCGACCTCTGGCGCATGAACACAAAAGACGACTACATAAAAGGTGAGGAACAACTCTCAGGCTGGACACCGCGCGGCGTCTCCCTAGTCCGCGACTTCATCGACCTCTCCAAGCGCCGCCGGCGTATCGCCGAAATAGAAACCGCCCGCTCAGTCCTGTCCTCCAAAGCCCTCAGCATCCCCACCTCGGCCCTCACCTCCTCAACCGACAGCGAAGAACTCAACGAGGCCCAACGGCACCTCCTACAACGCATGATATCCCTATGGAAAACCAAAAAGGCACCTGCAGAGATCATCCTCAACTCGACGAATCTCGAACCGCCCAAAAACGGCGCCGCCTTCGCCCCACGATCCCCATCCCCATCCCCCAGCCCTACGCCCAGCTTAAGCGCCACCGTCCGCTTCGTAAGCAAAAACCCAAACCTAATGAAAGCTTCCTACCTCCTCACGCCGGACCCAACCAACACCCGCTGGATCCGGCGCTACGTCGAGCTACGCAAACCCTACCTGCACCTGTACAGCACCACGGACGGCGACGAAGTAAACGCGATTAACATTAGCACCGCACGCGTGGACCACTCACCCACGATTGCGCAACTTTTGGGCGGCGGCGGTGCAGGTGGAAGGGGTGGTGCAGGAGCGGCGCATAAAGATGTCGTGTTTGCTGTGTTTGCGCGTAGTAATACGTATTTGTTTCGGGCGAGGAGTGAGCGGGAGAAGATTGAGTGGATTCTTAGACTTGATCAGAGTTATTTTAGTAGTAGTGGGGAGGAGGGGGGCAGTCCGAGTGAGGAGAGTGCGTAAATGTGTTTCTGTGTTTGTGTAGGCAAGATAGGATTGTATATTGTGCTGCCGTTGTTGCAAAACCTTTTTTTTTCTTCGTCTCTTTTGTTTTTTGTTTTTTTGTTTTTCTTTTGTTTGGAAGTAGAGGATGGCGTTCCTACCTATCGCACTTGCTTAGCTTTTTTTTTTTTGAGTTTTTTTTTTTGGGATACCCTTATTTAGACTTCTTTACCTACCTACCTACCTACCTACCTTATATTAGAAAGAGAAAGATATTCCCACGTTACGCACCCACGCTCCTTTCTTTCTAGCTTTTCTTTTCGTTTTAGGTTTCCAAAATTTCTATGCTATGTAATCTCTCTTTTCCTTCGGACGTCATGTTCGATGCACAAACAAATATAGGCTAGGTAGGTAGGTAGGAACGCAGCCCATTTCTAACTTTGATTGAAGATGGAACGAAACAGGTAAGAGGCAGTCGTCGTGGGAGGCGTCGCAAACCAACAGGTGGATATCAGTGATTGAGTGGTGTACCTACATAGGAGTGGTGTACCTACATAGATACGTACGTACCGTGACACTTTTTTCTTGATACACACATACTTGAACAACACAATACAACACAAACAACATCTCTTCTATAGACTACTACTACAATAATTAAGAATACAAATCATCGTCCAGCGTCGCATCGCCAAATCCTCCTTCGGCAATATCAACACTACTTTTACCCCCGTGGTTCACTGGCGCTTTCCCTTTACCCTTCCCACTCCCACTCCCACTCCCACCATTCAGCTCAACATGCTCCGCGTGATGATCCTCTACCCTCGCCTTCCCTTTGCCCTTGGCGCTCTGAACCGGCACCTCCTCCTCCTTTTTGCCCGCCCCTTCAAACTGTCTCCTAACCCCATCATAATGCCTCAACTCATCCGCACTAACACTCGGTACAAGCTCCCTGTGGGCTTCCAAAAAGTCCTCTTCCGTAACCATGACCGCCGTATCCTCCTCGGTCGCCAAATGGTCAAAAAAGTACGCGATTGAAATCGTGGGTGAGTGTGTCTCGTTGTACGACTTGACCTTTTCGTCCACGGCGCGTGCGCTGCGCGTAATGGCCTTCAGCATGGCGTCGGAGCAGAGGGCGTACATGTCTGCACCTGTGTATGTGAACGGGAGGGATTGAGATACGCGTTGGAGCGAGAGAGAGGGATGGAGTGTGAATCTGCCATGTATGTCAGTATGCGGGGGTTGGGGGTTGGGGCTGGGAGGCAAGGTGACGTACTTTCTTGTCAGCGCCTCAAGGATGGTTTGTTGCTTTTCGTGCGTGTCGGAAACACCGAGGTACAGCATCTTGTCGAAACGGCCAGGACGTAGCAAGGCTTGGTCAAGTAGGTCTGGTCGGTTGGTTGCACCGATGACGAAGACGCCTTCTCCACCGTCGCTCATGCCGTCAAGCTCGGCTAGCAATTGACTGACGATACGGTCCATGACACCACCGCTATCGCCTTGATTGCCACGCTTAGGCGCGACGGAATCCAATTCATCGAAAAAGACGACGCAAGGCCGGGCATCGCGAGCACGCTGGAAAACACGGCGCACATTGGCTTCAGACTCGCCAATGTACATGTTAAGCAGTTCAGGCCCCTTGACACTGAAGAAGTTGAGCGAAAACTCGGTGGCGATGGCTTTCGCAAGGAGCGTCTTTCCGGTGCCTGGGGGCCCGTAGAACAAGATACCGCTGCGCTTCTTCATACCCTTGGCGAACAGCTCCGGACGCGACAGCGGCAGTTGGATTGTCTCCATGACCGCGTCTTTGACATGGGTGAGGCCACCGACGTCTGACCACCCAACATTCGGAATCTTGGGTGCTCCGATGGCGTCTGCAAAGTTTTTGCGCGCTGCGTCCACAGCGGTGTCCAAGTCGGCCTTTGTGAGGCTGTTGCTAAAATGACCGCCAGCAAGCTCGATATCCCGCGTTGTGATTGCTTCTGGTGGAGACAGGGATTTGGCTGCGGATGCGGCGAGTGCTTCGAGACGGCTTTGCTTTGCGACGAGCGCCCGATCAACCACATCGACAAGATCGCCTGCTACGAGAGCTGCCGTTTTTATGGCGACATTGCCTAGGTCAGCTTCGGGAGATAGCCTGATTCCAGCATCGTCAATGATGCTTCGTAGGATGCCTTCTCTTTCCGCTTCATCTGGCGCCGTCATCTCAATCTCATGCGTGAACAGGCCACGGATGCCCTCAGGTACCTTGTCTATCTCGGTTGTAGTCGCAACCAGCACCCGAGCGTCTGCCAATATCTCTTTCAAGGCAGTGTTCATTCGGTCAGCGTTGAGTGCGTCGACGTGTTTGACAAGTAAGGCAGTAAACTCGGCGCCGCACGTCAATGCGCGCTCTGCTCTCGCTTTCAGGAAGCCTTCCGTTTTCACATCGCCACCGCCAGCACCACCTTCAGTAACGATGTCGAAGGCATCGATGGCAAAAGTGTGTAAACCGAGATCTTCGCAGGCTTTGGTAGCGACAGTAGATTTGCCAATGCCACGTTGTGTCGACGTGATCAAAACTGCAATGGGCGGTAGACCGAGATGAATGGCTCGAGCGCTCGTGGCCACAGACATGAGCTCCCGTAACCGTCTGCGGAGAGATGAAATGTAGGGTTTGGGAAGTACGTCTAGCGTCATCGTTTTTTGCGAGCTCGAGACCGGGGTTCGTTTGGCGCCGAGGTAGTACTGCCATGCATTGTTGATTGGGGCTGGCGTCTTTCCCTGTTCGCTTCCGTTCATTTCCATCTTCGTGCTGGCGGCTTCTACCGTTACAGCGCCAGCCCAAATGTCGGGCTCTTCGCCATCGCGAGGTGCATGAGACGAGCTCGAGACGTTGCCAATCTTGAACCAAGAAACGACTTTGGGGATGTGATTGTTGACAACAGTAGTAGTCTCTTCGCTACCGACTGGCTTGCCTCTAGCCAGCAGTTCGTCGTTGCCGGCATCTTCCTCTGTCGTATTTTGAAACACTGCGCGGCCGAGGGACTCATCAATCGAGACTCCTATCAGATCGCCAGTCTTGACAATGCGCCGCTTCTGCTCGAAGTGGTCTTTCAGGGCAGCGAATAAGCTGGGTTGGAGTAGACGGTCTGATGAAAGAGGGGTTGCGAGCTTGAGAAGGGTGACCTCTTTGGCAGCAGGTGGCAGCGACGAGCTAGTTAGACGAGGTCTCTGAAGAGCGCTTCGCGGTAGATGTGATGACTGGTGTGGAGCTAGGGGGGTGATGCGGAGATGAGAAGGGCTGCCCAGGTTGGCAAGGAGGATAGGTGAGAGGTAGGCTTGCAAGGACGTGCCTGGCTGTGAAAAGCCAGAGAAACTAGTTCTTCGGTCGAGGTCGGAGATTTTCTGTACTGGGAATCGCGCCGTCTTCTTGGACATGTTCTCCGGTAGGCCGAAGATTCTCACCGGACGCCAGCTGAGGTTGTCGTCCTCGTCCATGGCTCCGAATGCGCCCAACCCCCAGAGAGGGTGCGAGGAGGGTGCTTCCGTAGGCTCCATCTTCACCCAGTCGCCCGAGAAGCATCCAACCTTGACCAACGTGTTTGTATCGACAAAGACTCGCGCCTCGTCGTCATCTTCACTGCTGGGTTTTGGGTGTACGAGTTCATCCGGGATGGCTTGGAGGAGCCCTTGCGCCTTGAAGACCTTGCTTTTGCTTGTAGGGCCGCGAGCGGTGGTGGCTGTGAAGCTGGAATATACGGAGCCTGGCGTGGCGATTCCGTTGGTTCGGTAGTTGCCCGGTCGCGGAGTAGCGGAGGTGAAGGATGAAAGCACGCCTGATGACTGAGGTGGCAGCATAGGCGCATTTAGTGAGATGATGTCGTCGGACTCGTCGGACAGGTCTCCCGCATCGCTCTCCGAGAGGCTCGATTCAAAGTTGTCGGCTGACTCTTCGTCGGGTGGGGAGGCATTGCGCGACTCGACCCGATCCTCGGCAGCAGAGTAGAAAGTGTCATTGGCGGTATCGTCGGCCTCATCATCGTCGCCGAATCCGTTTGTGGCAGGCGTCTGTTTGACGGGCGGAAGGATGACGGCTTGCTTGGCGCTGCTGCGGTGCGACTGCAGTATGACAATTCTCGTGCTCGGCAACAGAAGGCCCTGTGCAACCGGTTCGCATGCGCTGATCTTGGCTGGCGGAGGTGGAACGTGGGTGATGGGGTGGGCTGGCAGCTGGAGAGGGAGCATGTCGCCCGTATGCAGGACAGTAGGTAGTTGTAGGGCTTCGCGGACAGCTCTGCGCCAAGCCTCCTCCTGGGCTGCGACATCGACTGCTTTTCCTTTGGTCCCGTTTGCCTCGAGATGGCGGTTTCTGGACCCTCGCGCTCCGTTCAACTGGGCGATGAAGCCGCCGCCAAACTTGGCATGCACCTCGTCCAACTTCCTCAGCGCGTCCGTGTCCAAGTTGACATAGACCGTGTCCAGGCCGACGGGTACCACATCGTATATGCGCAGCTCAATGGGCGTATTCCGCGGCTGCGACCTGTTCGGGGCAACATGCTGGAGGAGGTGCGAAAAGGACTGCAGCGCGAGAGACGATGTAGCTATTTGGAGGCACGAGTGCGGCCGCGTAGCCCCGTTCTCACTCTTCTCACTCTTCGCTGCAGGCCGTACGGGCAGAATGGTCCAAGGGGTGCTTTGGGAAGCGACGACGGAAGACGGCAGCCATGGCGTAATTGCGACGTGTCGGACGCGATCCGAGTCTTGACCTTCACCCTCTATGCCTGCACGTGTCAGCTTTGCACCTCTCCATCTCACACTCGCTCGCCATACCAGCACTTCTGCTTCGGGATCCCGGGAACAAATCGTTGAAGAGATGCTCGGACAGCACGCCAACCTCGCCCTTGATGCCGTCGTCGAGCAGCAGGCGCGCCGAGATAGGAGGCCGGTCAAGGCGCCTTCTCCGTCGCCGCTTGCGCGGATGGATGACTCCATTCTGCGCGTCCATGTCTAATTACAGAGAAGGAGCTGCCTCGATGGGCCGCGATGTGAGCAACAGAGACGCTGTGTTTGTCGCATCCCATCTGCTCCGAAGTCTGATACGGACCCGGGAACCGCGTTGCCTCGGCAGAGCTAAAGACCAGATCCCCGCGGCCCTGACTCGCGAGCAAAAATGAGAAATAGAAGACACGAGTCATGTCGCCTCATACATTTTTTTTGGCAGGTACGCGGCCTCTTCACATGTCAGAAACGCTACGACTAGCTTACCATAATACACCCTGCGCTACACCACGCTACCACTACCCTGCTTGCATCTCCCGTCAAGCATGCCGTGCAAGATCGGCCTTGAGACGCACACTTCTACAGCTGCCTTGATGATTCGCTGCTGGCTGGTGCCATCTACGTCCCTGACGTAATGTTATCTTTATCCAAGGCCAAGCATGCTGATCATATCAGCCACCACCGCCCCAACGATCAACGCGCTTGATGAAATGAAAAACACCATGGCTCAATTCCATCCTTCCCACTCATCGTCTTTCTTCACAACTCCACAATGGCGAGCGCCACGTCCGTCAAACGTCGCATCAATGACCAATTTGACCGGCATGACAATTGCACCGAATCCAAACCAGAGGCTGCAGTCGATTTTGCGCACCAAGCTGAGCGCCTCGGCCAGTATGCGCAGCACCAAGAAAGCGACGAAACAGGATCTACGCAAGCAGTCGAGGCTCGTTTCGTAACGCCCCAAGACCCCGTCATTCAAACTGCAGATGGCTATCGACTCCCTGCCGTCCCCCTCGAGGAAGCGACTAAGCTCAATGAGTTGAGGGATCTCGTGCACGACCGAGATCCGTCGCAAAAAGAGCCAATCTCACCGCGCTTACGAGAAGCCAAGGACGGGACCATCCATGGACTACTTCCGAAAGAAGAGGAGATGAAGGGAGAAGGAAAGTCGGATGTCCCGCTAGGTGATGCTAAAGCGCCGTGGAAAACAAACCCTCTATTTCCGCCTCTGCCTATGTATGGACCACCCACCTTGATGAGGAGATGTCAATGTTGGTTCTTTCGGTTCACATCCGGCATCTTGTCCTTTCTATTCCTCTTCGTCATCGTATTAGGCGCCGGATTCACCTCTCTGCCTGGCATGGTGAAGCATCTGTGGCTCTTGCTCACCTTTCGGAACGCTGAAAAACGGCGACCCTTCTACAAAGAAGAAATGAAACGAAAGGATGCTAGGAAAGAAGTAGAAAGAGCCTGGAACAAGAAGGACTCAGTATGCTCTGAAAAGAAGCTCGAGAACGGTGAAGATGGGGGAACCGCACAAGAATTCGTGCCTTTGGAAGGCGGGGTCGATCCCCTCGTCTGCGATGTCCGCCACTACGCGCGTCGCGCCGGACTAGACGTCGAAATATTCCAAGTCCAAACCGAAGATGGTTTCATTATCGAACTCTGGCACCTCTACAACCCCCGGGAATACAAACGAACAGACGACTCCCAACGCTCCCCCCATGACCCATCTCTCTTCCCAGAAAAGGGCTCCGCCGTCAGCTCGCAATACCCCGCCGGCGAAAAAAAGTACCCCGTTCTGATGATGCACGGCCTCCTCCAGTCCTCAGGCGCTTACTGCACCAACGATGACAACAGTCTCGCCTTCTTCCTCGCCAAATCCGGCTACGACGTCTGGCTTGGCAATAACCGCTGCGGCTTCAAGCCGCGGCACATAACACTGAAGTACGGCGACCCAAGAATGTGGTCCTGGAATATCAGGCAAATGGGCGTTATGGACTTGCCGGCTCTCATCTCACGCGTTCTTTCAGAAACTGGCTTCCAGAAACTCGGATTAATCGCACATTCCCAGGGCACAACACAATCCCTCGTTGCCCTCGCCAAAGAACAGCGTCCGGAGATTGGCGAGAAAATAAGTGTGTTTTGTGCCCTTGCGCCCGCCGCCTATGCCGGCCCTTTGATCGGCAAAGCCCAGTTTAAATTTATGCAGATTATATCTCCCAATATGTTCCGGACGTTCTTCGGTATCCACGCCTTCATCCCGTTCATGATGCTCATGCACGCCTGTCTCCCCGCCACCTTTTACGGCGCAATGGGATACCGTGTTTTCGCCTTCCTGTTCAATTGGACGGATGAGCGGTGGGAAAGAGATCTACGGGACAGAATGTTTCAATTTGCGCCCGTCTATGTCAGTGCGGAGAGTATGCGGTGGTGGCTAGGGAGAGAGTGCTTTGCGAGGCAGAAATGTATACTTGCGACGAGGGAAGAGAAGGGTATGGAGGATGAGGAAGACGCTTCCGACTCCAACGCCGATAATCCTGAAGAAAATGAGAGGTATGCATGGTACGGCCCGCAAACACCTCCCTTTGCCCTCTGGGTCTGTGGTTCCGATGACCTAGTCGACGGTCGACGCCTTCTCCGCCGTTTCGAGCGCGGCCGTGAACCTCACGTCGACGTCGTGCACTCGAAAGTCATAGAAGGCTACGAGCACTTGGATGTGATATGGGCCATGGACGTCATCGATCAAGTAGGCAAAGAGGTCCGTGAGGTCTTGTGGAAGACAGCGGGGGAAAAGGACAGGAAGACGTGTCGGACGCCAAAAGGGTGCGAGGATGTGCAAGAGTTTTATAAGAAGAGGAGGTAAAGCGGATTTTCTACTCGTTTCAAGGCAACTGCACACGGAACGAATCGCCCTCACCGTATCTCATTCAACGCACATCAACTATCAACAGATGAGAATCCCCTCGAATCAACAAGCGAACAGCGAGAAGGAGCCATCGCCGACCATATATAATTCCCACGGCTCCTCCACCGTGCAGTTGAGACGAGGACAATAATCTTGTTACCACGACACGACTCCAGCGGCTACCTCACCAACACAAGAAACAACAATCTCGATAATAGCACTGAAAATCTTTGCATGCAACCACAAGTACGCCATCACATCCACGCTGAAAACCCGACCGTAGTCCCCTATGCGCTCGACACATTCACAGCGAGCTGCCATCTCGTTCGTCAGAACTGGGTGGTAGCACGACGCAACTTTGGCCCCCCAAGCCGACGTTCACCCAGATCATCAGAGTCAGCAGCCCATTCGTACCTCATATCTCATTCAACGGTACCAACGGACACATGTAGGAGGGCGGCTACGCATCAGTTGGTTTATATGTATGTACGATTAGGAATTGAAGAGGCCATGATGCTTGACCGCGCGGGTGGTGGATCGAAGTAGTGTTTATTAATAATTCAGCAAATCTAACTGACGTATAATCAAGTCTACCATACAACGAAAGCGACAACGCTGATTGGTTATACAAACTGCGTTCTGATTGGCCCCTAGTTTGTCGTCATCACGTGACGAACACGAAAGATCGTTCGCTACATGCCCCACGGACCCCTCCAGCGACATCCTCGTAGGTACTCGCAATCCTCCCGCAACGACCTGATCCTGCGCGCGCAATCGAGAAAGGAAAAAAAGAACGATGGCTTCAACTCAAAGAACGGAAATTGAACTTCCGGCTGCGTTCGATGCGCATGTTCATTTACGCGATGGCGATATGGCGGAGCTTGTTGCTCGGACGATACGGATGGGAGGTGTGAATCAAGTTTATGTCATGGTAAGTTAGAAATCATCATTTCGTAAACACATAACTTATTCCTTTTTTTTTGTTAATTATTATGAACAGCCCAACCTCGTCCCGCCCATCACAAGCGTGCAGCAATGTCTCGCGTACCGAGCGCGACTGCAAGCCATTGAGCCGAAAGTCGAATACATAATGTCTTTATACTTACACGAAGATATTACACCAGAAGTGATCCGCGAAGCAAAGCAGGCAGGCATAATGGGTGTCAAGTCGTACCCGGCTGGCGTAACAACCGTAAGTAAAATACTATCCTATTCCCACCTACATAAATCCCTAAAAAGAAAACTTCAATCTCAATAAAACATGATTGACAAAATCAACAACATAGAACTCATCGTCCGGCGTTATTGATTATGAAACTTTCTACCCCGTCTTCTCCGAAATGGAAAAACAAGACATGGTCCTCAATCTCCACGGTGAAGTACCATCAACCCCTCGTCACGCCCACACTTCCACCACAACTACCGAGAACGGCAGCGGGGCCGCAATCACAATTCTTAACGCCGAACACGCCTTCATACCTACCTTGCTAAACCTACACTCCCGCTTCCCTCGCCTACGCATCATACTCGAACACTGCAGTACCGCATCCGCCCTCGCCGCCGTAACCTCCTGCGGCCCCACCGTCGCAGGAACAATAACCGCGCACCACCTCAGCCTCGTGATCGACGACTGGGCCGGCGATCCCTTTTCGTTCTGCAAACCCGTGGCCAAGACACCCGAAGATCGTGACTCGTTGCTGAAAGCGGTAGTAAGGGGCCAGGGCCGGTTCTTCCTAGGCACCGATTCTGCGCCACACCCCCGGAGTGCGAAGCGGGGTGCCGATCGGGTTGCGGCGGGGGTTTTTTCTCAGCCGTATGCGTTGGGGTATGTGCTTGATGCGCTGGATGCGGGGGTTAGGCGGGGCGTGCTGGGTGGGGATGAAGTTGGGCAAGAGGTTTTGGAGGGGTTTTTTGGGGGCTGGGGGAGGGCATTTTACGGAATTAGAGATAAGAGTGGGGAGAGGGTTTTGTTGACGAAAGATGGGGTTAAGGTTTTGGATTTGCTAGAGGGCAAGGGCGGGGTCGAGGTTGTGCCTTTTCGCAAGGGGGAGGAGACGTGGAGTGTGCAATGGAAGTAGAGTTGTTAAACTTCTTTTCCAAGGGCATATAGGAGATGCGCTAGGTCGTTGGAGGCTGGTGTGCATTCGGTACGAGGTCTTTTTTGACGGGTTAGGATGAAGAAACCTTACAGGGTCAAGTACTTTAAACTAGGTACTATGTCGTATTCTTCATATGGCTTAATCATCGTATACATTCAACCTTATTTTAGTATATACAAAGGCTAAAACACCCCGCCTATTAAGACCTACGCTTACAGTATTCGAGGCAGGGCTCAAGAATAGGAGTAGAAAGAATTTTCCAGACTAGGGGTTCTATAGCTTTCTATATCTTATTTAGGTAACCTTTGTAGAAGAAGAAGAAGAGTTATTCTTCTCAATCTAACACTTGGAGAATAGAGTTAAAAAAAACTCAGATTATACGTTTCCATGCTTTAATGGTTATTCTGTTGTATACACTAGCACACTACACAGCAGCTCCCTTAACAAAACAAAACAAACCAAACCAAACCAAAAAGCCGGACACGATATCAAAAAATTTGCATAAATTGTTGTAGGCGGGTATGTATATATACAGTAAATTCCCACACACATACCCACACACTCCCCTCTCACTCTCTCTCTCCCATATCAATCCGAATCCCGAATCCGAACCCCCACAATAACAACTCTCCAACCCACAAAGCTAATTAAACCCACAAAGCTAATTATCAACAAAAACAACAACAACAAAAATGCAGGTAGCCACCCATTCACCCACCCACCGGTAGCGCAAGCCCCCAAACCCAAAAAAGGAAGAAAAGAGAAAGAAAGAAAGAGAGCTCTCTCCGTGTGATGCAAAGGCATATCTCAAACGGAAGAAGAGGAAGGAAGCGCGTGGCCGCCAGCACAAAAGGGGTTGGGGTAGGGTATATGATGGGAGAGAGAAAGGATAGGGGGTTGGTGTGGTGTGGTCAAGTCGGTTCAGAAGGAGTCGTTAGGTATATTGTTTGCTTTGTTTGTTTAGACTAGAAAGCGGGTGGAGGTCGAGGCCCGGGATGGAGGATGGGGTATCGTGGAAAAAGCGGGTGGAGACTGATATGCTAGGTATAAGGAGGAAGTAAGAAAGAGAGAGAGGGTGGGGGGGAAGTGTCAGGGCCACCAGTTCATCCTCTTGTAACTCTCAATCACTTGTTCGACTTTTTCTTTTGTGATTTTGTCGTGCTTGTATCTATCATTTCGTCAGCCCCTGCCCCCCTCCAAAAAAAACAAAAAATTCAAGGGTAGGTAGGTTACGTACGTGAAGCCCGTCTCCCTCTCGAATAGCGAGCCGTCGAGACTGAGATCGGCGTCTTTGAGCAGTTCCTTCTCCATGTAGGGCGTCAGCGGCGTGGATTGGCTGATTCCGGCTTCTTGTTGTAATTCGGCCCAGGGGTCTAGTGTCTCGTCGTTTACTTCGTCGACGACGTGGTCGAGGTTCAGGCGCGCAAAGGCGGATATGAGGGTGCCGTGGAACCCGGTTTCGATGTTGAAGGTTTCGTGCATGAGCTGCGCGGTGTGTTTTTGTGCTGGATGCACGTCAGTTTCAGCCCAGCCCAGCCCCAACGTGCGAAAGTTACGTACCAGTGTTCCCATGATCGACAATGTTGAACGTGGGCACTGGTCGGCGTCCAGCTGGCCCTTTCATATACCATTCCACGCCATGCCAGAGCGCTCTCGTCGAATCCTCAATATAGACCAAGTTTGTTTTTAAATCCTCCTTCCACAAGAATCTCATGTCCTTCCCCTTGCTCTGATAGACGCGCGCCATGCACAGCGCCGTGCTCAAGAACTTGCTCGTATACGGGCCATAGACATGCGCCATCCTGAACACGATGAGGTTGAGGCCGTCAACCTTGGCCAGATCCTCTTCAGCGCGGAGTTTCCATTTCGCGAGGTTGCTCCACGGCTTCAGCTTGTCCGTCTCTTTCCGCGGCACGCTGTCCGGCTTGTACACCATGCCGGTGCTGAGCTCGACGAAGCATTTTATCTTGCGTTTTGCCGCTTCGCGTCCGACTGCCATTGAGAGCCCGTACGAGCGCAGTTCGTACACTTTTTCTTCTTGCGAGAAGCGCGTTTCGCCCCCGCAGTTGAAGACGTAGTCGAACTCTTTGCCGCCTTCACGTTCGAATATTCGGGCGAGGGATTCTGAGTGGCGTGTTAGCCCTGTTGGTGTTGTTGGTGGTGGTAATGTCAGGGGCTACGCACTTTCTTGCGCCGCATCCGCCTGTATGAAGCGCTCTCTTGAACATGCGTCCTTGAACTCTGGTGCAAGCCATGCTAGTTCTGGGAGGTGCTTATCGACGATGCGTATTTGCGAGGCGAGATCATTGTCGTGTATGTACTTGGTGAGGTGTCGTCCGGTATAGCCTGGCCCCGCACCATTAGCATTGCTGACATAGCGTACATGGAGAGTAGTAATAGAGAGTAGTAGGTAGCGTACCCAGTCCTCCTATTATCAACACCGAAGGCTTTTCTCTCGGCGCTGCTGCCGCCTGTTCTGAAGCCATTTTCTGGGGTCGCACACGTCTGCGATGCGTATTCTGTGTGCGCAAGAGGTCGCTAGGAGAATTTGGACGGCGCAGTGGGCGGATGGTGTCTTGTAATCTCAAAATTCGGGAGTGGAGATTGAGGGTTGGGGCCTTGCGCTCAATGCTCAATGCTCAGCGCTCAGACCTCGCGATCTCTCTCCGCTGCAACAGGCGAAACTCTCTTTTCGCAAGATGTCAGCTTGTCGGCGTTTGAGAGAAGAACAAAACGCGTGGCTTTCTGGCGGTCGTGGGGTGGGAGTTGAAACAGCAACACTACACAGTGGGTAGTGGGTCGCGAAGAGGGATGCTCAAAGGAGGATACCGCGGCAGCGCAACGATGTCATATAGTTCAGGCCCACTATGTACGATTCATGACCTGCAGGTGCGGGAGTCAGACAATATTTGTAGGTCGCCCGCAAGCCTGGCAACGACTCTTGTCAGTCATAGACATCACCCATGAACATGTTCGTATTTGAAAAAGGAACATGGCGCCCGTGACGGCTATGGTGTGCACTTGTGGCTGCATCCTATGCACACCATCGCGGCATGTTCCGCAAGTCAACCGAGATTCCTTTTTCCACCGTTCCCCTACCTCAGTATGTAGCGAATCTCCGATCCTGTCGTATTACAGAGTAGAGGCGCCCATCGCCTTGTTCTGCACGTAAAAAGACGATCAGCACGGCCTGAATACACAGCTTTCACCGACACCATGTTTGCTGTTTCCTTTGGGGTACGCAGCTGTCCTCGCGGGAGATGCACCATGGATGGATGCGGGCGGTGAACTGGCGGCGCGCTCCCGCACTGCAGGACCTTGCGGGCGGGTCTCAGACTTCGAAACCTGGGTCGCATGACAGCCCAAAAGTGGTCTTCATTTCAGGGGCGAGTGTGTTTGGCTCGTTTACGTCCGCTCTTGATCAAGTTATAAGCCCTTGCAATAAATATCTACGGCCTCTTGACTAGCGTTGCCTAAACAGCGCAAAAAGCAAGTGAATTGCGGAGTCGCCATGCTTTGCAGATACACGCCATCGCCATACGTGGTTCAATCTCCTAGCCCAACGTTCGGAATATGCGTAGGGGTTACTGTGGTACTCCTAGAAATACCGTTTTCCGGTACCTATGAGATTGCCTATCTGCGGCATCGATAGTATTGTCGGATCCGACAGGCCGAGCAGGTCTCCCAATTCCAACATGATGATTAAGTGAATGGCGACTACCTACCCAGTAATTGTAATCATGTCATACGAGTTCCGTGTCTCGTAACACAACGTGAGATACAGAGATCTCTTCCGATCTGCCTGGCACACCCCCAGCACCAACACAAGCCGAGGCTCGTGGACCAAACAGCTGACACTCTCGAGTTCTCTACTCACCGCTATATGCCACACATTTCTTCTTCTTCTTTGCATCACGTTACGTTACATGCTTGCGCCAAACAACGTACACAGTACGTTCTGCGTCTGCATCTTGAAGCCAGAAAGCAACAGCTCCCAGGCGAACAGTGGTTCATGCGCGGAATCCTGATCGGTCCGCACTTGCATACGCAAACTTTACTATTTCTATTCGCTGTATTATTGGTAGAACTAGGAACTAGATGCTGGGAGATGTCTGCCCATCGCTATGCAGTAAAAGTCCGGACGGATAGCTGCGGTAAAAATTCTCCGTAAAGCCCAAAGGCAGCAACTCGCACCATGGCCAAAGCGCAATACCGCCTATCCGCATAATAAATTTGTACAGGTACAGAATATGCCTATCCATGATCTGGCCTCTCAGATCACCCACTTTTTGATACGTTCCACGCCCAATGCAGCCTTACGAACCATATGTTCGAGAGCTACGAAAGATGCCACACTTTCTAGAACTCCCAGTCCTCGTCGACTGACTTGATGGCCCAGTCGAACTTTTCGCGCAGTGTCTTGGAGAAGAATTTCTCGATGGGGACGTCGAACTTCTTGGAAAAGACAACGGTGAGACGAGGGTCAATGTAATTCTAGAGACGGTTAGTACTTCGGAATATAGGAGTGGTGGAACAGGACTTACGATCTTCGAAGTACCCAGGGCAACCTCCTTATTGCCCTCCTTGTCTTCCATTTGGATCTTCATGTTCTCGATACGCTGGTCGAACTTGTCGACATTGCCCTCGAGCTTCTCGACAGTCGGACCCTTGCCTTCAGCCTCGACTTTGCCGGTCTTGTTTTCCTTCTTGTACTTGGCGGCCAACTCGTCGGTCTTCTCGAGACGCTCCTGGAGCTCCTTGGGCTTCATCTCTTTCTCACCCTCGGCCTTGAGCTTCTCGTTGTCCTTCTCGAACTTCTTGATGATCTTCTGACGCATCTCCTCAACCTCAGCGTCTTGATGTTGCTTGACCCAATCGCTGTCGAGGTCTTCTGGTCGTTCGAAGTACTCAGCACCCTTCTTCTTCTTGATCTTGGGGTCCACGTCGATCATCATCATCTTGGTCCTCCAGACTTGATAACGGAGACCATTAATCTACTGTTGTTAGCATCAATGATATGGAAGGAGAGATAAGAACTAACCCTCTCGTTCATCTTCTCGATAGAAGTGGCATGACTAGCAGCCACCGTACGCTTATGGTTACAGAGAATGGCGACTTCACGATTGGCATCGTTGTAGGCCTTGACCTTCTCCTGGATTGTACCAGTAGCCTTCATCTCCCTCAAGAGCCTAGCCATAGTGTAGGAAGCGTTGTAGGTACGGAAGACCTTGGCGGTAAGACCAGGCATGTAGCTTGTAAGATGCTTGTTGAGAGCCGATGTAGTCAATCGATCAAAGATATCGTCACCCGTGGTCTTCGGTTCCTTCTTGAAGAGTTTCAAGTTCTTAAAGACTTGAGGGTCCACCTTGACTTCATCATAGAACCGGATACTGTCTTTACCTAGGAAATCGAAGATGACCGTCTCAGGAGGCCTCAGGGTAATGTGCTGAAACTTCAACGAACAACAACCAACAGTGTCTGCCTCATCTTCGCCCTTCTCGTTACCAGCACGGAGGGCGAATTGATCGATAAGGTAGATGGCCGTAGCGCGCTGGCGGTCAGCCATCATCTTCGAGTTGAGGTCCTTGCGATAATCTTTGCGGATCCGGTCGATGTGCTTTTTGAGTTCTCGCGCCTTCTCGAACTTCTTGAAGTCACTCTGGCCTTTGATGTCGGAGTTGGCAGCAAGCATAACGTACTTGTAAGCGCCGTTGATGTTCTCTTGCCACATGGCGAGCCAGGTACCTTCGTGATCGTGCTTGACCTCCTTCCAACGGTGACCCGCAGGCGGCTCAGGAACCTTGGCCTTCTCGCCAATGTTGATGGTGATTTGTTCCGGCAAGACGCGCTTCTTCACGCGACCAGTCTTAGGATGCTCACCACGACCACGGAAGAGACTGGGGGGTTCGACGCGGAAGTTGCCGACCTTTTGCTTGCGGCCGTCCCACATGCAATACATGTACTGAGCCTCTGCTACCTCCTTCTCAGCCTTGAGTGCCTTCTTCTCTGCCGCTGGCAGAGCCTTCTTCTTAGCGCGCTCGGATTCAAACCACTCGAAAATGGGCCTGAAGTCGCACTTCTCAAACTTCTTGATCTTGATTGTATTTCCATCCTTGTCCTTGCCGTGTCCAGTCTTGTCCAGATAGGTGGTAAAGTCCTCGAAGAAGTTCTTGTTGAAAGTAGGGTTCTCAACGTTGTGAGCAGAGTTCAACATGGTTCCGTAGAAGGTCGCCACCTCTTCGGCGTCCTTGTGGAGGGTTATAGGCACGCCGTCGTAAAGCATCTTGACGTGCTTGGGGAGCGGCTCGTACTCTGGAGGAAACACTACACCAGCGTGCTCCAGCGTGTCCCACTTCTTGGTACCGTCGCTCTTGCCTGGGTCCTCCCACCAGCGGTACTCGTCTTCCTCCTCTTGAGCCTCTTCATCTTGCTCCGTCTCCTCTTTCTTCACTTTGCCTTTGCCCTTCTTTACTGGTGTGGCTGCGGCGGGCTTTGCTTTGGCGGTCTTCTTTGTCGCCGTCTTCTTCGCTAGTGGCGCGTCAGAGTCGGGTTCCGCCTTCTTCACACCGTTCGCCTTCTTTGCGGGAGCCTTTTTCTTTGCCAGCGGGACGTCGTCGTCGCTGTCACTCTCTACCTTCGGTTTGCGCTTCAATGCAGCCTTCTCCTTGGTACGAATAGCCTTCGCCTCCTTCGCGGCAGCCTTCTCGATCGACTCCTTCTTCTTGGTGAGCTTGGTAGCTAGAGGTACGTCAGAGTCGGCTGATTCTCCAATCTGTTCAGCGCTCGCTTTCGGGAGCACCCTAGCCTTGAGGGGAACATCGCTGAGCTCCGAGTCGGACTCCTCCTTGGGTGGCTTCGCTTGCTGCGATGTCCGCCGCCGCTTGTTCTATAGAACATTAGTCGAGGACATTACATGCGCAACTACCATTGGACTCACCAAAGGCTTGTCGTCTTCCTCTGAGCTGATTGCGTCCTTGTACGATTTGCTGTTTGTGACGCTGCTGCGTGCTTTGCGCTTTCCGTTGGAGTTGCCGTTGGTCCCTGACGCATCAACCTCCATTTTGTCGTCGACAGGGCCCATGCGGATAGAGATGCCGGGCTCGACGTGGCCGTTGGAGGGGACTTCGGCGTCCATCTTTTTGTCTTCTTCGGGAGAGATGCGCTCGCTCGACTTTGCTAAAAGAGTATTGCGGTCAGCTATGAGGAGTTTTTAGTGGAGTTGCGTGAGTTGCGCGAAATGGAGTGTGATGGTGGGGGGAGGTTGGGTGGGAAAGCGAAGAGGTAAGAGCGTTGAATTCGATAAGGGCGATCGGCGCGTGAGAGATGGAGATAGCCGTGGCGCGTAGAACAAGCGCATTCCTCGGAACACTCACCTTGAGCGTTTGCCCTCACAAGCGGGGTGTCGTCGTCTGAAGAAGACATGATGCCCGCGATAGGCGCGCGCTCGAGTCGCAGAGAATGAAAAACAAGACCGTGTTGTTCAGCTTTGTCCGGCGCAGATGCAGTAGACCTAGCGGAAGCGAAAGAGCGGACGCTGTAGAAGGGGAGAAGCCGTGGAGGAAAAAGTGCCTGTCGGCGGCAGATGCGGAGCACGAGTGAGGCGATGTTGACGGTGGAAGAAAAGGAAGAGAAGGAAGAGAAGAAAGGGCACGGGTGATAGATCAGCGGAAAAAGAGGAATGCTGCGAAGTGAAGCGCAGGGGAGCGAGCCTCCACCTCTCTAAGTCCGCAGCGCACGGTCATCGGCGGCCTTCAGCGAATCTGGCCAGTCGTCTTCCGTAACAAATGCGTAACATCACCATCGCCTCATGCACTAGTATAGCTTGCTGACGGGCTAAGAGAGGTTGCGACTCGGAGAGCATACACCAGGTTTTCACAGAGACAAGACACAACTGCATCCGAAGCGTCAACTGGTGGGAGGGCTTGCCACTTGTTTGTTTGATCGCTCCTTCCTGGCTATGTCCGCCTAAATATGTCGAATCGCAACATGGCAAGCACGCTCGGCTCACCTATTCACGGGACCTGAATAGACAAAGGACTGATTTCCTGCACGTCTTGCAGCATTTTACTTGGCCTGAGGCCCGGTATCGCCCTCCTCTGTCGCGTCCTCCAGTCGTTCTGGTCGGCACGTGACGCTTGGCGCCACTAGCGCGCAAAGCAATTCAGCATCCCGACTGCCCGACGTAGCTTCCGCTCAGCAAAAGCAGCAGTGAAGCACCACACCACGGCTGTCGCCATCTCCTCCCATCTCAACTCCGTAGCCATGATGCTGTCACGAGCTGCGCGCCCGGCTCTGAAGGCTGGCATGGCCGCCGCCGCCGCACGGTACGCTCCCACCCGACTCCGCAGCTTTTCTCACGCCCTCCCGCATTCCCTTGCCATTGCCATTGCCATTGCCCCGAGCAATTGCATCGCCAACGATATCAAGCGCTGACTGCAACGTGTATATCTAGGCCTGCCACGCTCACCGCCACCAATGCCGCCGGTTATGCCACGCTCCGTGAAATTGAGGGCCGTCTCAAGTCGATCCGCAACATCGAGAAGATCACCAAGACCATGAAGGTCGTCGCCTCCACCAAGCTCACCCGTGCCCAGAAGGCCATGTGGGAGTCCCGCAAGTACGGCCAGACGTCCAACACCGTTTTCGAGAGCGCCGAGACAAAGCCGATTGAGAGCGAGGGCAAGAAGAGCCTGATCGTGGTTTGCAGCTCAGACAAGGGTCTTTGCGGTGGTATCCACTCTGGAATGTCGAGGAAGGTCAGGAAGATGCTCCTGGACGCCCCGGACACGGATCTGGCTGTCATTGGCGAGAAATGCAAGGCGCAACTGGGCCGTTCCAATGGAAAGAACATGGTCCTCTCCTTCGCTGGTGCCGGAAAGGACGTCCCCACCTTCGCCGACTCGCTCCACATTGCCGACCAAATCTCGATGCTGCCCACCGACTACGCCTCCGTCAAGATCGTATACAACAAGTTCATCAACGCTGGGAGTTACGAGGCCACCATCCAGGAGGCTTTCTCTGAGGAGGCTATCGCTCAGTCTGGTATGTCACCTCTCGCACGCCGGCAGACCATGTCTAACACTATCTAGCCAACTTCGCTGCATTCGAGATTGAGGATGAGGTTCTCCCCAACCTTCGCGAGTACGCTCTTGCCAACTCGCTTTTCTGGGCCCTGGCCGAGGGTCACGCTTGCGAGCAGTCCGCGCGTCAAAACGCCATGGACAACGCCTCGAAGAACGCCGGCGACATGATCAACAAGTTCCAGATTCTCTACAACAGGACGCGTCAAGCCGTCATTACTGGCGAACTGGTGGAGATTATTACTGGTGCGGCTGCTTCCGAGGGCTAAGCGCCCCAGGAATGTTAGACTTGATATCCCGGCCACGTGATTGCGTCTCCCTCTTGGGCTGTGTAGAATAAGCATCTGTTCATAGCTCTTTGTATTTGTCGAGTGCGTGGAGACTGCTTTACCCAACGCCCCTGTGTCTTTTGTAGTGATCTGTCTGCCGCATCTATTCGTTTGACACTAACTTGACTTTCTTGATTCGCTGCGACCGTTGTCGCACCCATTGAACAGTGATATTTTTGCCCTGTTCTTGCTACGTGCCGTGATTTCCTTTGATCTGGAATCCACATCGAAGAGCCCACCATTCGTACTCCTTGTCAGTACACCCTCCGGCTCCCCAGACCAGAAACATTGGGTGGATAAAGGCTTCAGTTATGTGTGCTGTGCCCCATCGTCTAGGCCTCCATTCAGAGCAAGAGCAAGAAACTTGCAATAATCAACCGTACATCACGCAGGGGACACCAGGATACTTTAAACTTCTGCGTGTGTTAAGGCCCGGGTAATGTACTATCTATCCCAGTTAGGAAAACCTAGGGCTCAATTGGGATAAGCACCGGGGCAGAACAACAGTTTTTGAAACGCATCTGCATCATTGGAAACAACCGCCCCGCTCAGCCCTGGTGCAGTGGCGGGTATGAGGCATTGAAAATCTATAACATGTCGTGCTCTGGGCGTTCGCATGTGTCTTATAGATGCTCGCATTCATGTTATAGAGCGCGCTCTAGTCGGAGTAGTTGTGTATTAATTCCTCACCCTCACACGTCTCAACGGAAGAGGAAAGAGCATTGCTGCATGCACCGCAACCGACATTGCGCATTGCGCTAGTTTATTTACCTCGCCGTCAGCTTACCGTATCTCGTCGGCCTCGTGTCGGTGAGAGAATAACTCTCCTTCGAAAGCTGCGCTTTCTTTGCATTTCCGTCCTGTCGCCTCTCGACTCACTTCATCCCGTCCGACCTCACATTTGTAACTTTTCACTCGTTGCACCTTCCTAAACTTCGGCTTGGACTACCTGTCTACGATAGACAACTTCGGGCACTTGAGTAACATGTTGGCGCAAGCCAAGTACGACGGGGTGAGGGAGAGACTACGAGCTATCAAAAAACTGTACGCGAGCCGTCACTACACGCAATGCGCACACTTTGGTGAGCAATTGCTAAGAGAAATGAAAGACGACGTATGTAAACACTACACCTTCCTGTCCGGACCCAAGCATTATTGGGCAGGAGACGAAATTTAAATGGCAGGAGCTGACGATCAACAGATCGACCCTATACATCTGGCCTATCTGAACTTCTACACTGCACTCTCGCACGACACACTCGCCAGGGAAGCCACACTCAAAAATCGCCAGCACGAACTCAGTGCAGCCGAAGAATACTACAGCGCTGCCATTGCTGCACTTGCACCTTTATCACCTTCCGCGTCCACACCGAGTACCAACGACGAGCAGCCTCCCACGCCAACCTTAGCAACATTCCAGGATTCAGGAAACTGGCGATCGGGGTCCCCTAATACTAAATCTTTTGACTCGAACGTCTCCTGCCGCAGCTCAACATCTAGCGCAACCTCCTACGCCTTCGATCTAGAGCAAGATCCAGACCTCGCGCTCAAGAACTTCCGCTTCCCGACGCCGCCTCAGAGAGATGTGGGAGGGAACCTTTCCATTGTGTCCAAATCTCATGCCCACCATGTCAAGAATGACAGTATCCTTTCCCCTCTATCAATCGAACCCCCGCGTCCTCAGACACCACAGGAGTCTAAGCTTGCAGCCGGCATCTCCATCTTCGTGTGCATGCTAGAAGGTCATCTGTCCAGTGTACGGAACTTAAAGGGTAGTTCAAGTATGCATGGCGTTCGTTTCGCATTGCCCTCTCCGCAACGGTCGCCTACCAAATCAAGATTATTGAGCTCGAGGAATAGCCCGATATTCAATGATGTGGACAAACAGTGTTTGCGGCAGAAGAGGAGCATGGTGGAGTGGCGGCCGCGTTTTGACCCCGAGAGTGTAAGGAGGCTGTGTCGGGAGGCACTTACTGAGCTGTCTTGATCGACAACCGCAGAAGACTGTACCAGGTTCTCCAAGGCTTCACTATGGACGCTTCATCAACCTCCTGGCCTTGCGAATTCGTACCCGACAACTCTGGCTACAACAGCACTCGTAGTGCTCGCGCTACATCTTTGGCTCTCTTCGATTTCATTACCTCACTGTACAGAACCCGCTTTTCCTTATCTTTTTTTGATCCAGCTAGGCGTTCAAGGAAGGTCAAAGTGTATATATAACCCCCCGTCTCCCGAAAGCGCTCGGTACTTAACTTGATTCCTGGTTCTCTCCTGGATTGCTTCTTCGCTGTTTGGACATGTACGCTGTTGTACGTTTCTTACTTGCCTTCGCGATTGTGCGGTTGCTGGTCTACTCGCTCTATTCCCCTTTTCTCTGACTTGTTCTTGTTCAAACGTTATACATGTATGAGATGACGATGCTACGAGATGAGTTGTATGTAAATGCAAGTTATGCTTATGATCATTCTCGCTTTCAATGGCTCATAAATTGACTTGAATCCGCCCTGATGATTCCAACTAACCAAATGAAAAATTCGCTCCGTGATATCGTAAACTCTTTTTCTTAGAATTTGCCGCCTTTGATGCCCTGAACGCCATTTGCAATGCAACACCATCATGTTCATATCCTCAACCCTATTTCATCATCTCATCCAGCCCCCTCTTAATCCTCTGACATTTGATTTTGAGCAACTTTACACTCTCGAGAAACAGCTCATCGCTCTCCCACTGGCCCGTACTCTCAATCCTGAAAATAAAATGATCTCGTATTCTGCCCAGCTTGACCTTGTCCTTGAACTCTGGGTGCCGTAAGCACTCCCTGCTAACCGTGTCGTTCATGGCGTTTGCAACCACAGCCTTGGACACACCCTCCTTGCCCTTGAGCTCCGGGTGCTTTTGCGCGTCTTCAGCGGTAACCGTGTCGAGGGCGATGACGCCGCGGGGGAAGCAGCGAGCGAATTTCTTTGCATCAGCGCCAATGATGGGTTGCGTGATATCGATCGTGGGCATAAGTCGGTAGCTAGCCGTGGCTACAGGCGAGAACTTGGCATGGTCCTGCCCGATGCCTTTAATCGCATGCATACTCAGATTGATGCTCTGACCGGGCCTCATCTTGCAGATGAGAATCTCCGGGTTCGTGCTCCGTATCGCGCCCCTTTCACTCGAAAACGTATCCGCTTGCGCGCCGATGGGTTTGAAGACTATATCTTTGGCGTACACATTATGTCCCACGTACAGTTTGTCTGGATCCGTTTCGCCGGCAACTGCGCGCTGCAGACCGCCTTCTTGCCAGGTACATTCCGCTTCTAGTCTCAGTACTACTGTGTTGGAATCGGATGGGGTCCCGGAACCGGGGTCGTCGTCCGTGGGCTTCGAGTACCATGTCATGGCGCGTAGGCCGTCGCGGGAGCCGCATAGTGGGATGAGGCCTAGGCGCTGGGCGAGCACTTCGTCTTGGATGATGGATGTGTTTTGGTAGATGAAGACGTCTTCGATGGCGAGGGTGGGGATTTCAGCGAGGAGGATGCGCCGGAAGGCGTTGGCAATGGAGGTGTCGACGTGGGTGAGTGAGAATTGGGAGTCGGTAGGCGAGTGCTTGTGGAATTCGACGTTGAAGGTCTGGTAGTAGTGTAAGCAGGTGACTTGGCTTTGAGGACGGTATGGATCGCGCATACCTCTTTGAAGTAGTCCAAGTCCCACTCGTGGCTCTCGCCGGGCCAGTGTCCTGGAAAGTCTGTCGACTGCTGGTTGGTGACTGTCTCTGGGCCGATGCCGAGCGTCTGGCAACAGGGTTAGTACGTCGTAAGTGGTATATTCCGAGTCGCATACTTGCCTTGCGCTTCATCAGCTCCTGTGCACTTGGTGTGGACATTGTTGCGGCATTGACTTCACATTTGGTGTTTTCCAGTCCACGACCAAAAAAGTTGGAGGAAAGCCGCCGCGGCGCCAAGACCCGACCCCAGCCAATGGCGGTAACTCCATCTGGTAGCATCATCGATGCGAGCAAAGCTCCCCTCCAAACGCCACGACGTCGCCCTCCACCATACACGCCCGCTGAGGCTCTACAACCGCCGTAGAGAGAGACACGACCATGATGCCCGTCTCTTGTGCGCGCCTGGTCGGCCACGCGGCGAAGCGGGTGTGCCTCAACGCCTCTCGACCGCAACTCCGCACTGCACTGCCTTCACGACCCATTGCGCGATGCCTATCCACCTCGCTGCCCCGCCGGTATGCCGAAGTCGAAGACGCCCAGCGGACACGATTGGTGGCGACGGACTCGAGCTTCGGGGGCGTCTCGCCGGCAGAGACCAAGCAGGAAACACTGGCCGAGGACGACGACCACGTAGACACGAGGAAGATCCGGCACTACACTGTGAACTTTGGGCCCCAGCATCCGGCCGCTCACGGTGTGTTGCGCTTGATTCTGGAACTCAATGGCGAGGAGGTTGTGCGTGCCGACCCGCACGTGGGACTGCTGCACCGAGGCACAGAGAAGCTCATTGAATACCGGACCTATCTCCAGGCGCTGCCCTATTTCGACCGACTGGACTATGTCTCCATGATGACCAACGAGCAATGCTTCTCGTTGGCCGTGGAGAAGCTGCTGAACGTTGACATCCCCATCCGCGCCAAGTACATCCGGACCCTGTTCGGCGAGATCACTCGCATCTTGAACCATCTCATGTCCATCTTGTCTCACGCCATGGACGTGGGTGCTCTGACGCCCTTTTTGTGGGGTTTCGAGGAGCGTGAGAAGCTCATGGTGCGTATCACGTGTCACTCTGTTTGGTGCAGGCCATAGTCACTAATACTGGGCTAGGAATTCTACGAGCGTGTCTCTGGTGCCCGTCTCCACGCAGCCTACGTCCGCCCTGGTGGTGTATCGCAGGATCTTCCCATCGGCCTCCTTGACGACATCTATCAATGGGCTACCCAGTTCGGCGACCGCATCGATGAGACCGAGGAGATGTTGACGGACAACCGTATCTGGATCGGCCGTACCAAGGGTGTTGGTGTAGTCTCAGCTGCCGACGCTATCAACTACTCTTTCTCCGGCGTCATGCTTCGAGGATCTGGTGTGCCCTGGGACATCCGAAAGTCGCAGCCCTACGATGCCTACGATCAGGTTGAGTTTGATGTCCCTGTCGGTGTTAACGGCGACTGCTACGACCGCTACCTTTGCCGCATGGAGGAGTTCCGCCAGTCACTGCGCATCATCCACCAGTGCCTCAACCAGATGCCCGCTGGGCCTGTCAAGGTCGAGGATTACAAGATCGCTCCCCCACCCCGTGCCGCCATGAAGGAGAACATGGAGGCCCTCATCCACCACTTTTTGCTCTTCAGCAAGGGTTACTCCGTACCGCCTGGCGAGACCTATAGTGCTATCGAGGCACCCAAGGGGGAGATGGGCGTCTTCCTCGTCTCAGACGGCAGCGAGAGGCCCTACAGGTGTAAGATTCGCGCGCCTGGATTCGCACATTTGGCCTGTATGGACCAGATTTCAAGAGGGCACTTGCTTGCCGACGTCGTGGCTATCATCGGCACGATGGATTTGGTCTTTGGCGAAGTGGATAGATAGGCTGTATTCAATTGCAATTCAGATTTTTTTTTCGACTGCTACACTTGTTTCTGGTGGTGAAGTAGTTGGGTACACTGTGTATATACGGGTATGGGGGGAGAGTTTTTCCCCAAGTTTCCGAAAATTGCGTGAGCTTTTCCGGCCTGTTCCGAGCGCCAAAGCCAGGTTCGTGGTCGGAAACATACATGTACAAAAAGTTTCGACCTGCACTGTGTGATTGAATGCACACCCTCTTATCACTGTTGGAGAAATACAGTGCAAGAAGCTATACTAGTATGCACAAGATGTCGAACATAAGCATATTTCTCACTCCCGTCTGTGATAAAAAATCAAACAAATGAGACAAAACTGCTACTTACCACACATAGCAGGATGCCAGAATCCAATTTCATTTCATTTCATTTCGACTCACTCACTCTCTACATTTACGTGATAAGTACCCAATTCCTCAGTTTATTAAGTACTGCAAAGACTACACTACGTCGTTTTTCTTCGCAAAACAAAAAAACGAAAAAACGAAAATATCCTGGTACGATATGCGAACAAATGGTATATAGAACTAACTGGTTATGCAGGTATGGTGAGAGTACGATATATGGTAAGTGTTGAAACAAGGTCCCTCTAGTAGCATGACTACCATGGATAACCGAGTAGGAGGGACAAGGCGGGGTGGCTGCAACGTCTTGTATTGTTTATTTTTTCGTGTCAATGGTAACGAGGACGTTACAGTGGGGCTGTACCTCTACGTACAGCAAGCACCACTAGCCTACCTTCCACCAACCTGGACTGAACCCACATATTCTCAACAGTAAGAAAGAAAGATGAATTAAGGTTTCTTTTGTTTCTTTCCCCCATCGGATCGCGGATAGATTGGGATTCCAAAGAAAAAAAAAGAAAAAAAAAGAGATGGGAATCAAGAATGGGGGAGATGGATCGTGTTTGTATGGTATGATATGATATGAGCATTATGGCACGGCACGGCAGTTCTTGATGCAATGTTGGCTTGTGCGTGCGTGCTAGCTATGCATTGTGGTGTACGCGGAGGGTTCACATTGCGGTTTTGGAAAATTTTATATTTTTGTGCATTATTTGTCTTTGTGGCACCTATCGATTTGTTTTCTTTTAGTTGACATCGGGTAATTTTTTCCATCATTAGATCGCACGCCCTGTTTGTCTCCACTTCCTTCTCTACACAGATGGGCCCCATTGAACCGAGTATTGGCGTAGAGAAAACATGTAGAGCAGAGGGGTAGGTTGCCTCATCTGCTTGTCGCGTCGCGCTTCGCACAATTTTTTTCTTTCTTTTTCCTTCTTTCTCAATCGCTCGATCGAGTCCCGAAATTACACCCCCATACCACCAAAGACAGCAAAAAAATAGAAGCTCCCCAAACGGATAGAGAGGCCGTCTGACACGAGCTGCTGCCTCAGTTCTGCGACCACCGAAGCGAACCAGGATCAACATCCCTAAACGATCGAGCCCGAGATTCCGGCCTTACATGCTGGTGCTTGTGCTCTGGAAGGTGCACATACGACGGCCGGCGCTTCCTGTTCACATCTGCGATCTTGCGCATAAAGTCTGGCGTGATGATCGCATCTGTGCCTTCGTCACTGCTCTCCCACGTTGCTACCGACGTTGCTCTGCCCGCCCACGGCGATGGATAATATTGTCTATCCTCCCAAACCGGAGACGCAGTGGATAGTGTTTTGCCTCGCCACATAGTTGAAGGTCGACCGCTACCGTCCCAGGACGAGGATGTTACCGATGGCGCTCGCCTATAGAGATCGAAATTCTGGGGCAGCGGCATATATTGGTCACCTAGCTCTTGCATAGACACTTCCGTTGGCTCGCGCGAAATACGGGGACCCAGAGCTTTATGGTTAAGGGCCATATGCGCCATGAAGGCGGTGATGTCAGGTATCGTAGGGTGCTGAGGCGTAGGCTTGATGCTGGCTTGGTGAGTGCTTCGCGCTGGATCGGCCGACATGCTCGACTCAGACGGACTTCGCTTCCAGAAGAGAAATTTGGGTCCCTTTTGTGACGACGATGTGACGCTTTCGTGTGAGCTCAAAGCGCTAGTCATGTTGTGGATGCTAGTGACAGACCAAGTAGCAGCGCCGTGCAGGAGCCTTTCATCTTCGATGCAGAGGCGGCGTATCTCCTCGTTGGTAAGCTTATCCTTGTCATCGCCCACTGCGGAGCGCAATGCCGCTGAGCTATTCGCCGAGTATTTGGAGGAAGATGCGGCAGACTTTGCTTTGGACGACAAAGGAGTAGAGACCATGGTGGTTTTGGTAGAGGCGGGGGACGAAGATGCGGTAGACTTTGTTCTGGATGACAAGGGAGCAGAGACCATGGTCGTTTTGGTAGAGGCGGTGGATTGGGAGCGAGCGCGCACTCTTTGAAGGGGGGATCCTTCGGTCGGGTTGTCACTCGTGGAAGACGCCGAGTACCTGCGGTGCATGATAGAGCTGAGCCAACGCCAGAGCGAGGTGTGATATCTCGGCTTGAGAAGCTTGGGGTTTTTCGTGGTGCACTTGCTTGCGATGCTGGCAGCGGTGCTCATGATATAGGACTCGAGTGTCGTAAATGAGTGGACTGAAGAGAAGTCTTTGAAATACTAGGACGAGTATTTTGTAGACAATGTGGGAACACGGCTAGATCTTGTGTGCCCGCAGCTCCCAAAGCTGCCGCAACCGTGCTGCTCGCGTCGCAGCACAATACCGTAGAGATTTGTGGACTTGACCAGTTCATGAGCCGCCGTAGTTAAGCACATGATGCGATAGGTCTTGTCATTCCAATAGATGGTTGCAATTTGGCGAGTGCCGAAAGCTAGAAGGCGCTAAGACGAAGTAACCAGCATACGGGGAGACAAGCTGAGGTTGAAGAGAGAACAGACCACGTCCTGACCAGGTAGCGGAGAGTTGCAAGCGTAGAGAAGAGGCCATTACGAATCTGGAGATAAGCACAGCCAGTTACCATGAGTCATATGAACCGTTCGCAACCCATAGAGACTCGGTAGCGAGCAAAGTTCTTGGAAGTGCACGAGAAGATGCCCATGGCGAACAAATTGGTATTCCTTGAATGATTCCTACAGCGCCAGACCAACGCACGCTTTCTTTGTGCACCAAGGCGTCGCATCAGCTATTACTTTCGCGCATCCATAGCCTGCTGGACGGCGTGGGAGGTGCCTAGCGGTTGCTGTGTGGAGCGGTCCAGCGGCTTGTCGGGTACGATGACATCGTCAAACTCGTCCTGAGAGATGGCGTTGATGGTGTATGAGTCTGCAAGGGTCAGCAACAGCGCTCAGCTGGTGCGACTGACACATACATATGCTAATCACCAGGGTGCAGATGGCGGCGCCGGTGATGGTGTTCTTGATCAAGTACGGCGCGCGGGCTCGCAACAGGGCCGGCGATGCCCGCATGCGATGGTCATAGTAGGTCGAGCGGAAGGGTTTGCTGACAATCGTTGGATGTTAGTATGCATATATCATCGGTATGTCTGCTTGCAAACTCACTATGCCATGGTGGCGTGGTGACACTCTCGTTGTCTTGCGGGGAGGGAAGGCGCTCAAGGTGCGAAGAAAATGCAAGATAAGCTTGGATACAGTATCTAGACAATTACATGGAAGTGACGTAAGCTATTGCTCGCAGTCAAAGTACAAGTACTGTAAAGGTAGTTGCGGTGGTATTTGGCACCTTTTCTGCACTGTACATCGTACGAGGGGGCGCCGTCCTCTCGCCGCGGTAGTGACTTCCGCCTCCAGTTCCGCGGCGCTAGCCAAAGCCTTGGCGGGAAACTGCACATCATCGCACCTGCAGCGAACCGCGGCGTTCACCTCTCCCCTCAGGCACCTCGCTCCGTAGCTGTAGCCAACACGATCCATCGCGCAGCTCCCCTTCTCTTCACCACACTCTCTCGGACTCTTGGTTATTAGCATTGCTGGGTATGGGCAAGCTCTCGACGGCGGATACCGGGCTTTGTCGCGCTCTTAGTTTGACTGCTTCGCGCGCGTGAACAAGCAACAACCTTCCTTCACACACCCCCTCCAAAGAAACAAGCCCTGACTGTGTGCACTGCGCTCAAGGGCAGCTCCACCACCATGACTTCGCAAACAATACAGCAGATGGAATCCGCCCGGTCGCTCGCCTTAGGCGACGGTAGATACTATCCTACCATCATACCGGGCGTGCTTCCCATCATCGGCTACAGTGAGGACCAGAGCATCGAGATTCAGCGCTGGGGCGCCGACTTTCTAGCCGAAGCCTTTGCTTCGCCTACATGGCCGTCAGAGGTCAAGCAGAGCAGCGCGCCCTCGGTGCTGGCTACGCTGAAGGCCTACCTGGAGAATGTGAACGACAAAAGCGTCATAAAGAGCGCAGTCCAGGCGGCGGCGAGCGTATATCCACTTGTTTACAGACACACGTAAGTGCCACCCCTACCGTCAGATAGCAGTTCCCATGTCAAATATGCCATGCGCATCTGTTGAAGTCCCCATGTCCGCACGCCTTCGACTTCGACTGCAACTATGCGAACCCTTTCTTATACTTGCATGTGCCCAGTGTCTCCGACCCCAACGATGCGCAGAACTGGCAGCTTATGGCTGCCATCAAATCGAACATCTTGCGCCGCATGGATGCAGCCGCGCCGGGCGTACGCATATGTTGCGTCAAGTTCCTCCAGCAGGTCGTGCTGGCTCAGACGCCAGGCGTCGTGGACCCCAGGGTAAATACTACTCGCTCGCAAACTCGTATACAGTAATCTCACGTCTCACAGCGAGCCGACCACAACGACATCTCCCTCTCCCTCGTGCCCCGCGACCACCCACTCATCCCGTATGCGAGCCTCGAGGCAGAAGGACATGGACTACTTGACCGCATGTTGGACATCATACACGGAGACCACAGGTTAGATAGACAAGCAGACACGGCCGGAATACCCCTAACAGAGACCAGTGACGGACTGCTTGTGACGGCCACACTCAACAGCTTAGGCATGCTGATTCACCGCCGCCCGCAGGCTGCCAATAAGATCTTGAACAGTGTATACAACTTCAATCCATGGAAGCTCGCAAATTCGCCCATGACCCCCAAGAATAAGGTCATCATGAAGTCGATTGAGCGCACAACTCGCGCATTGCTAGTAAATATCATGAAGAGGTATGCTCGCACAAGCGACCCTGTTAGTACTTCTACGGCTTACATCAACAGGAATCCCGAGAACCCAGCCAATGCCAGGATACAGCAGTTCCTGGAACGCATGCACCGCACACGGGTTGAAGTCTTCGATGAATCTAACCGTAAACGTCCTGCACCTAGTGAACCAACTGACAGTCTTGATCCAGCCAAGAGACAGCGACTAGTTGCAGAACCTCCTAGCCGTACGCTGTCTGTCCAGCCTCTTCCGCCTGGCGAAGTCAGCTGGCGACAACTATATACTCTGAATGCCGAAGGCAGCACAGCCAACTTTGACGTGCAAAATTTCAAGGATCCAGAGCAACTGCTGAGGATCGTCGTGCCAGTTCTGCAATCGGTCAATGCGGCGAAGCTCGAACAGGCCATCAATGTATGTGATGACACACCCTTTCTCCGTTTGGTAGCCCGTCAAGGCTCGTGTCCGCAGCCACGTACGAGGATATACCTGTGATGACCAGAGTGTTATCATGTCGGACTTCACGCCGTGCGGGCTAAGTTCATTACATGTAGGCAGCTGCTAACATGCACTCAGGTCGTACGCTCCCGTTATCAGACACTCCGCCAGACAGCTGCCAGTCAAGCCGCCGCACAGCCACCGGCAGCTCCCGTTGCAGAAGATGAAGAGGAATACGAACCCGACTTTGAGCCCGAGGACGCCGAGCAGCTCATTAACAAGCTCGACGGCATCCCTTCGAATCCATTCGCACCTCGATCAGGACCATCCACCGCTCTAGCCCCCTACAAGCTACCCGAAGCACCTCCGTTATCCGAACAAGATGTTCACAAGTACGGTGATATGACTGTACATCGAGCCTTCGGCATGCTGAGCAGTGTAGATGAGACACAAAAGAGCAGAGTCACAAAAGGTGGTTTCAACCGGCTAGCCGCGAGCGACTACGGTAGGGATGCTTGGGTCACCATACTATCGAGACTGGCTACACGGGCAAGCGCAGGCCTCGAGGATTCAGAAGAAGGCATTAAAGAAGAATATGCGGTGAAGAGCATAAAGAGCAGCATGAGGATCAGCAACGCCATCAGGGACGGACTGTACCAGTACATAATGTACGACTGGAAGAGACGCATCGATGTCGCCATCTCCTGGCTCAACGAGGAATGGTACAACGACATGATCCTCACCGAAGCCCTCGCCACAAACGGCAACACGGCCAACGGACACACCGCACCCTCAGATCTACCCAAGGGTAACTACCACCGCTGCGCTCTCCGCCTCATCGACGGCATCCTGCCCTACATCGAACACACAGATAAGATCCTGCTCCGCTTCCTCTCAGAGATCCCAGCCATCGACTATACCATCCTCGTGCGCCTCAAGAAGATGGCAGAAGACCCCGAGCGCATCGATTTAGCGTGTAGCGCGTTGCATTATCTTCATGTGTTTCGTCCGCCAGTGCGGAGTGTCGTGGTGGATGTGCTGGCGGAGATGTGGACTGAGAATGAGAGGGCGAGGCCGAGTGCACGGAAGTTGTTGATTAGATGGAGGCCTGAGGTGCTGGAGGAGGAGAAGGGTGATATGCCGAGTGCGGTAAAGGGGGAGGCAGAGGTGCAGGGAGTCAAGGAAAGTGCTAATGGGGCGTTGGAGGTCAAGGCTGCTTCCTAGAAAGGAAAAGGATTGGGCGAGGGAGTTAGACGAGTGAGGGTGCTTTATGGGTCACCTGTGGGGGTTTTTTTTCTTCCTTTTCAACGAGTGTATATCTAGCGAGTTTTTACCAAGTCGTATTAAGCCGCACGGTGCGGGTTGTACGATGTGCGAGAGAAGATGGTAACGGAGTAGAAGCTTCAGTTCTCCATGCTAGTCTGTCCTTGGCACAAGTACAAAGAAAGTAGCAGCTGTAAAAGCCATGCTTTCCCTTCACCTAGGCCGTTTCTATCTAATACAGATTATCAAAGTACGCCTTTTGCACACCATCCGATATCCACCATCCGCTGACACTCGCAGCCACTGCCCCCTCTTCCCCCATCCCCGCGCACGCCGAGACCCATCTACTCAAGCTTCATCTTCTCAAACTGCTCAATACTCGCCTCCCAGTTCCTAGCCTCCAGCTCCGCAGTCTTGAGCTTCTCCCGCTCCTGCTCCTTAACCGCATCACTAACCTTCTCCTCCCACTCGTCATCCATAATCTTCCTCTGCCGCGTAATCGTCTCATTCGCCCGGACGAGCCTATCCTGAGCCTTGGTAATCTCCTTGTCGAGCTCAATGCGGCCCTTGACATCCAGATACGCCGTCGCCGAGGAGCCGACGGTGTAGACAGCACATCCCGAAGGTGCTGAATCGGAAGGCGACAGGATCTTGATATCGGACACGGTTTTGCCGGCGAGGGACCGGATAGATGGTAGCGATGTGGGGGATGAGAGCGTACTGTGTGTGGCGTCGTTGAGGGCCTGAATGTATGTCGAACCACCCTCTTTGATGGCGTATTCGGCTGTGAGGGATCGGAGTCCTTTTGCGCTGTCAACGAGCAGCTCGTACTCGGCATTTGCCGTCTCGTCGTCGAACTCTTGCGTGTGCTGTGGGAATGACGCAACGGTGATGGAAGGCGTTTTATCAGCCTGCCTTCGGGGTAGACGCTGCCACAGCTCCTCGGTCAAGAACGGCATAAAGGGATGGATCATCGTTAGACCACCCTCGATGGCGGTGTAGAGCGTCTGCTTAGCGCTCTCCTTCTCCTCTTCGCTTCCTTCGTCAAAGATTGCCTTGCTGTTTTCGATGTACGTATCACAGAGATAGACGTAGAAGTACTTGTATGCAACCTGTGTTGCAAGACTGAATTCCCGCGCTTCCAGATGCTCATTGATCTTCTTCGCAGCGATATTGAGCTGGTGAAGGATGTAGCGTTCGGGCAAAGTCTCTTTTCCTGTGTTTGCGATTTTGCCCCGGGGCGTGAACGAGTCTCCCAAGCGACCAATGACGTACTTTGTGGCCTGGTAGATCTTATTGCAGAACCTCCTGTATCCGTGGATGACACTAACGTCAAACGAGATATCCCCTCCTCCAGTGGTGTAGCCAACGAGGGCCATGCGCAGAGCGTCGGCACCACATTCAGGAATGCCTTGAGGGAAGGCCGTCTTCTGATACTTCTCGGCCCGTGTCAATTCCTTAGGGTCAAGGTTACCTGCACGGAGCTGGTCATGAAGCTTCTGGAGTGTAATGCCATCCATAATGTCGACCGGATCGACGACATTTCCCAGGGATTTCGACATCTTCCGGCCTTCAGAGTCGCGAATGAGCGAATGGCAATAGACTTCGTTAAAGGGAACTTTGCCGGTGAGATATATGGACAGGTAGATCATTCTGGCAACCCAGAAGGGGATAATGTCCCACCCAGTCTCTAGAATGGAAGTCGGGAAGAGTTTCTCCAAGTCGGTGGTCTGTTTCGGCCAACCAAGTGTAGCGAATGGCCATAAACCTGAGCTGAACCATGTGTCCAGGACATCCTCATCTCGTGCCAGCTCGAACTTCTTTCCAGGGAACTTTTTCTCTGCTTTTGACTTTGCCTCATCTTCTGTCCGACCAGTAACCCAGAGCTCGTCGTCATTTTGATCGCCTGTGCTGCCTTCGATCTTCACGAAGTAAGCAGGTATCTGGTGACCCCACCAGAGTTGCCGCGACAAACACCAGTCTTGTACATTGTTCATCCAGTGCAGGTAGATCTTCTCGGAGGAAGCTGGCTTGATCTTGATATCACCCTTCTCGACAGCTTCGATAGCAGGCTTGGCCAAGGCCTTCATCCTCATCCACCATTGCGGCTTCATTATAGGTTCGATAACGTCTCCAGATCGGGAGCAGATTGGTACTTTCATGGGATTTGGCTCGGTCTTCACGAACAAACCTTCTTCCTTTAGCTGCGTAACAACGCTATATCTCGCCTGTGGAAAAGTCAATACACGGAAATTGCAACCGGCACTTCTATCTACTTACGTCGAATCGCTTCTGACCCGCGAACTGGCCCGTGTTTTTGTTCATAGTCCCGTTATCATTCTAGAAGGATTAGTAAAGACGAAGAAAATAACGGCCATGCGTAAACAAACCAAGATATTGATGAATTCAAGCTCATGCTTCTTTCCTAGATTGAAATCGTTCGGGTCGTGTGCCGGGGTTAGCTTTACAGCTCCGGTACCAAACTCGGGATCCACGTAGTCGTCGGCCACAATGGGCATAAGTCGGTCAACGAAGGGATGTCTAGCCTTCTTGCCAACAAGATGCGTGTAGCGCTCGTCCTTGGGATGCACCGCGATACCTGAATCACCCAGCATCGTCTCAGGACGAGTAGTGGCGATTTCTATGAATTGGTCCGTCGTACCATCGATAGCGTATTTGAAGTGTGTGAGTACACCGAACTCCACCATACGTTCGTATCCTGGGACGGATAGCTTAGTTGGGCCGGGCAGCTCTTTGTTGTCAACTTCCAAGGTGGAAAGAGCCGTATTCAGCTGTGTACACCAGTTGACAAGGCGGTTAGAGCGATATATGAGTCTAGGAAAAAAGTTAGTATGCGTCTCAAGCGCTGCAATTTGCGGTCCAGTACCCGTCTTCGTGCATGCGAACAAACGTTTCGGTGGTGGCCTCTGTCAGTGCCGCGTCCATTGTAAATGCCTCTCGGGTGAAGTCGAACGAGCCGCCCATGCGCCGTAGCTAGCCGATAGCAGTCAGTATATGAGCTCTGTCTTGAAGTATGAGTGCTCCTACCGTGTTGTTTATCTGCTCATGGTACTCCTCCTTCCACTCCATGGTCCGCTGTATGAACTTGGACCTGCCTAGGTCGTACCGTGTCTTGTTCTCCCGCCTCTTGAGCATCTTCTCTACAACACTCTGCGTCGCTATGCCTGCATGGTCACAACCAGGCAAATATAGGGTAGTGTAGCCACGCATCCGGTGCCATCTTATCAGAACGTCCTGCAGAGCCGTGCCGAGTGCATGTCCACAATGTAGCTTGCCTGTGACGTTGGGCGGCGGGATGGGGATGACGAAGTGGCCGGCTGGCTTGACGTCTCCATTGTCTTGGAACTGCGGCTTGAAGAAGCCCTCCTTCTCCCAGTACTCGTACCATGCAGACTCTACGACATTGGGTATGTAGGCCTTGGTGAAGGGATCGTCAAGACTCTTTAGTCTCTTCTTTTCGCCCTTGGGCGTCTCTTCGACGTATTTGGGCAACTGCTCCTCCTCTTTGCCCTTCTTCTTCTTCTCTTTTGCGGCACCGCCACCAGTCTCCTTAGCTGGGCCCCCAGCCTGTGCAGCCTTTTTCGCCTTGAACTTGGCGTCTTTCTCCGCCTTCTTTCTCTCTTTCTCGAGCTCCTTGGCAGATTTCTCCTTCTTCTCTACGTTCTTGTCGTTTTCGCGGCCGGGCGCATGCTGCCCTGTGGCGTCGGCATTGGCGGCGCCGAGAAGGTCGTTCTTTACGTCTCCACTGAGCTCTGGTGGCGGTGCAGTATTGGGCGTCGTCTTATCGCCCGTGACGTTGTGGGAGGACGCGTTGAGGGCCATGGTCGCGGTCGAATAGTCGTGTGTGAGCACGCGCTCGGCGTGTAGTGGGGTGTGGACTCGCACTTGTGCTCTCGGTCTCGGTCTCGGTGGAACAGATGAGCGGGAATAATAAGGCAGTCTTGGGCGCAAAACGGGGAGGTGGTGTCTGCAAGGTGCAGCGCGCAGTGTAGTGGGTGCGGCGGTGCGGGGCAACATCAAGTAACGAAAAAGTCGACGGGTGTGAGTCGTCGAGGTCCGGCTGTGTTACCCCACACTGGCGGGCGGGCCCGAGCTTCTTCGACATGGTGATCATGATGGTTACAGGTGAGTGATCACCGTTAGAGATGCATGTTATCTGCAGATCAGGGTCGGACACCGTCTACGACTCATAGAAGACAGACGACACACGGGAGCAAACTCTGCAAAAATGGGTAGTCTGCTGACACCTGGGAGTTGAATTGTATCTTCATGTCCATGGAGCTGTCGTTGCTCTCTTGCGCCGTCGACAGACCATTGCCGCTCACATCGCTTATACAAAACCAACGCCAAGCGCCCTGTGCGCACACCTGCTAGCCCATATCCATGCCCTATATGCATCTCAGACGCAAAGAGAAGAGTAGTGACCGGAAGAGGGATGGGAGTCTGGTCGCTGGTACTTTTATGCCATTACAGAGCGTCTAATTACGTGAACTGGGTATCTCAATCATGCCGCAGTACTGTTCTGCTGCGCAGCCTGTCGGACGGGAGCAAAGTAAGGATGTGACATTGCCTCTTGGGCTGTGAGTCGATCCTATAGCCTGTTAGTAGGCGAAGTCAAAAAGGTCTAGTCGCGCACTCACCTGGTGGTCGTATCGTAGCAGCTTGTCGAGGAAGTCAATCGCATCGTTACTAACAAAGCGCTGGTTCTCGGCATTGATAAACGAGTGCCAGGGCTTCTTCGGATACCGACTAAGTATATCCTCGTACTGCGCATCTAGCTCAATCTCATACTTATCCAGATAGTCGAACAGATCCTCCGTTCCAAGCACCTTGGCAATCTTGACGAGCTGGTCCGAGTTGCTGTTGCCGTGAAAGAAGGGTTCCCGTCTAAAGATCATCGACGCAAACATAGCACCCAGCGACCACATGTCGAGCGAATAGTCGTACTCTTGGAAATCAACCAACAGCTCCGGGCCCTTGAAGTAACGTGACGCAACACGGACGTTGTATTCGGTTCCTGCATGGTAGAATTCCGCTAGACCCCAGTCGATTAGGCGCAACTGCATTCGATTAGCTGCAGTCGAGAGACTATGCATGTAAATCCTACCTTCCGCTTCTCATGGTCGATCATAACGTTATGAGGCTTGACATCGCGGTGCATGATGCCTTTGCTGTGGCAGTAGTCGAGGGCCTTGAGCAGCTCGAAGATGTAGTATCGCACGTCGTAGTCCTGGAATTTCGGGTAGAGACTGCGGAAGTCGGTATTATTGACATACTCGAAGATGAGCGAGGGGGTTTTGCTCTGTCGGTCCGGAGTCAGCATCCCGTCCAAGCACACGACAGCGGGCAAGTCTCTGTACCCAGTCGCCAACCCAATCGGAGCCATCACTAACCTGGTTATCGCGCACCACATCTAGCAATGAGACGATGTTGGGGCCGCCCGACAGATTTTGCAGAATCTTAATCTCGCGCTTTATTTTCTTCTTCTTGACCGGCTTGAGCACTTTGATGACGCATTTCTGGTAGTTGACGACGTTGATGCCCTCGAATACCTCGGAGTATTTCCCGCGACCAATCTTGCGGACAACCTCGTAGTTCTCGAGCACGCCCCATGAGATATTGACCGAGTCGTAGTCCCAGTAGGAGCGCGGCATATTCGCATTGACGTCTGCGTAGACCCGGGCGACGCTCGTCGCGCCGCTAGCGTTGTTGAGCGCCATGTTGGCAGCGAGAAAGGGGTTGGCGGGCGGCGACGTGCCAGCAGCGTCCTTGGGCGCAGTCCGGTGGGAGGGCGATATAGTTTGGGCGGGCGATGTAGCGCGGACGAGTGGTGGTGGGGTGAAGAAGCGGAGGCTGGCGGGACCGAGTAGGAGGATGAGAGCAAGGCCACCAACGAGCACGGCGAGCGCGACTGCCTTGTTCCAGGAAGAGAGGCCCAAGAGACCGTCGCGATGGTTGCAGCGGGCGTTTGCAGACGGCGGGGATGCCTCGGTGTGGACAGGCGCGCGCTCTGGCTGCTGGTGGAGGTGATGATGATGGTCTTGATGGTCTTGGTGGTGCAGGCTGGCTTGTGGGCGTTAGGCTAGTTCAAGCTAGTTCGAGTTCATCCGGGCAGGCCAGGGTGAGGGCAGGGTGTCTCACTTACCACTTTTTGGATTCCGCCTCTGCACCTCTCCGGCAGTGGCACTGGCCGTGGCTGTCCCCGCTGCACTCATCGGGCGGAAATGTTCCACGACCTTCACGTGCCCTGGACGGATGCGACGCGCGAACTGCAGCGCACCGTCGCCTTCCTCGACGAATGTGAGCAGCGCGGCGCCCTTGCGTTGTGTTGGATGTGCGGTGGACTGACGCGGTGCAGTAGGATACGATGTAGTTGCTCTCACTTACACGTACTCTGGGAAGCTGCCATCTGACTTGGTATGTAGCCGGGAAGCTGCGAAGCTGCTACCCTTTTAATAATGTTTCATTCTTTTTCACTCGCACCCGCTGACTCGCTGGCCACGCTTCACCAGGGCTCACCCATACCCGGCAAACTACCGTTCCCGACGCCCAGCCGGATGCGCATCTTGCGACGATGCAACATTTTCCTGACCGACTCGGCCTCCAATTTTCGCATACCCCAACTACAGCAGCAGTATGACCTCGTGGCTGCGCGGCCGACCGATGATCGGACCCTCCAGCAAGCATGTCAAAGCCTAGATGTAGACATCATCTCGCTGGATATGACCCGGAGGTTCGAAACGCATTTCAAATTCCCCATGCTGGGCACGGCCATATCGCGCGGCATCAAGATCGAGCTATGCTACAGCCAGGGCATCATGTCGACCGATGCGTCCGCAAAGCGCAATCTGATCAGCAATGCCACCCAGCTCATACGCGTCACCAGAGGGCGGGGTCTGATCTTCAGCTCGGAAGCGAAGAGCGTATTGGGCATAAGGGCGCCGAGCGACGTCATCAACCTAGCTTCAGTATGGGGCCTGGGGACGGAGAGGGCCAAAGACGGCCTTACCAAGGAGCCCAGGAGCGCGGTCGAGTTTGCACGATTAAAGCGACAGAGTTTCAAAGGCATCGTCGACATCGTCTATGGGGGAGAGAAGCCAGCAGAGAAACCATCGGGTGCGGCCAAGGACAAGCAGGCCGTCAAGGGTAAGCCGAACAAGAACCAGAACGGGAAACGGCCAGGTGAGAGCCTGGAAGGTACGCCGCTCCACGAGACGAAAGAGGACAAGCCCATCTCCAAGCGCCAACAAGCAAAGAACAAGAAAGCCAAGAATCAGCCTTGAAGCACATCTCTGCACGGCTTGAAGCCAGGCCGAGAACCGTATCATTCACATACTTAAAGATACCCAATAGACACAAGCAGCAATGCAACGCCAGAATCATATACCATTCCCAATATTTACCACCGTACAGGAGCACTCAATGCTACCACTGCACTCCCCACCACCAAACTATATACCACAGAACAAAGCATCAGAACAGACAAACAAGCAAAATCTTATTACTAATAATCTCACCACCACCGCCTCTTGACCTTCGTAGGCTTCGCCAACCTCCTTCCCAGATTCACTGTAACCCGACTCTGAAGCGAGACCGTCTCGATATTGAACGGCAGCCCCGTCGCCGCGGCACCAGCAGTCGTCTCCTGTATAGGCGTAGGAACAGGCGCATCAGCCGCGACCTGGCTTTGCGCCACGGCACCTGAGGACGTCTCAGCAGCGGTTGAGGCTGGACTTGTGCTCGTCGCTTCCGCTTCCCCCGACCCAGACGCTATCATGCTCACGGGCTGTCCAGCCGCCGTCGTCGTGCTTTCCGCTACCAAGCCGTCCGTGGTAAGCGTCGCAGAGTCGATGCTCACACTACTAGTGCTACTACTCGCAGCTGCCTCAACACCAGATGGGGGTTCTCCGCCCGCTACAACCGTCACAGGTGCACTCGCAACCGTCTGCATGGTACTCCCGCCCGGTCCGCTACTCATGGAACCCAACTGGAAGGGCTGGGCTTGCGGTGCCACCATGGGGAATGAGCCGGCGGGACACTTGCATGCACAGTTACAGCCCCCGTTTTCGGCCGCAGCATTGGCGGCCGTGGCGTCGCCGGCCGTTCCCTCACCGGCGACGACGGTAACTGCGGCGCCGGCGCCCGTAGTGGTCGTTGTGCCTGCTAGGCCGGCGGCAGTCAGCGACGCTGTATCGATTGATGATGTGGATGTTGAGGAGCCAGATGTTTCTAATGATGCGGCTGCCGCGACGCTGCCCTCTCCTGCGAGGACGGTGACAGGATCGGCTGTTGCGCCGCCTGCTACGGTTGCTCCCTCCGAGCTGGAGGTTGAGGCTGAGGTCGACGTATTATTTGATTCTGATCCAGAGCCGGCTTCAACGGTAACTGTTGCTCCGGCGGATAGCGCACCTAGGCTCGTCGTTCCAGTCTCGTTGCCTGATTCTGCAGAGACCGCGCCTGCGGCAGCTGTTGCACTATTGGAAGAATCGTTTCCTACGGCTTCAACAGTGACAGCCATTCCTGCGGAAGTGGTTGTGGTTTCAGCAAGGCCATCAGCTGTCAGCGTTGCTGAGTCGATCGCTGCAGCGGTGGCAGAAGTCGAAGTGGCAGCAGCCTGTACGCCCTCTGGTGGCGCTCCTCCTGCGGAAACAGTCACAGCAGCGGCCGCCTCAGTTCCGTTGGCAGCTGATGGTGATTCCTCGGATAAGATCGAGGGCGAGGTTTCTGTAGCAGAACTCCCTTCGCCAGCGGATGTCTGTAGTTACACGTTAATCATTGTCGTGAGTCGACCCGGATCTCACACGTACTGGCGCCTGTCCCGCAACAGCTGTCATGGCAGCCTCCATAGCGCTAGTAGTGCTCTCCAATCCCTCAGACATTCCTGCCATCGTTTCGGCCGATGAATTGGTTTTTGAAAACGTCCATGCAATTGGAGTTACGGCGGGCAGAGCGCCCTGAGCAGGCGGGGAGCCCTGAGCAGGCTGGGTTACTTCTGATGCTTCTTGGGTCGGTGCTGCCTGGGTCGGTGCTTCCTGTGTGGACGCTTCCACTAGTATAGTTGGGATCTGTTGACCATCGGCCTCAGTGATGATTGTAGAAATCACCTGGATAGTTTGCACATTACCGCCACCCTGCTGTGCGCTAGCTTCACTGACTTGAGGGAGTTGCCCTTGCCCATTAGGCGCGAGTTGGTTCGCTAGGTCACCAGCAATATCGCCAATGCCGTTGGAGTTTGATCCGGTTGGCGCAAGCTGGTTAGCAACTTCTCCTGCATCGAAGTTCGCGGTGCCCTGATTCTCGCCTTGTACCGTGATCGGGCCCTGCTCCTGCGATGTGCTTTGGTTCGATGGTGTGCCCTGGTTTTCTTTGCCAAGTCCATTGAGGATGTCGCCAATGCTGGGTGTGCTTTCACCAGCGATCTGATTCGCAATCTCTGCGCCGATGTTGTTTGTGGCAATATCTTCGGTACTACTGCCCCCCTGGCCTTGACCTTGTCCGACTCCATTCAGCAACGAGCTCACGTCGAGCCCGCCAACTGAGTTCCCTTGTGCCACCCGCTCGACTCCCGATATCAAGTTCTCGAACCTCTTGCCCTCGATTCTTGGTCCGTGGTTGGTCTTGGAAAGATCGAGCGCTGGTTCAGCGATAGCCTATGTCGAATTAACACCTATAATACGAATAGCGCGCGGAGCACATACTGCGGTGATCAGGAGCAGGGCCGGTGCCCAACAAGTTCGGATTCTCCTCATAATGGCAAGTCGTTATGTGCTTAAGATGGGAAAGTTATGAGGCGTGGCGCAAAGGAAATGAGTATTAGTAAATATATCAACAGTCCAGCTGGGAGAGAATCGAAGGCGATGTCACAGACATGCAGACTCGTCGAAGACCTGCACAGCAGGCGAGAGAGAGAGAGGGGGAATGACAGGTAAGAAACGAAAAGGCTGAAGCGCAACGGAAACAGATGGTTCGGATCAAAACGAGCGTAAGATTCCGAGTGAAGGCGACCAAACCGTTCAAATGTTCATGACTGAGGCAGAAACTATGCTATTTAATGGGTCCGACGGCCAGCCCCGCTAATCTGTTTCCGAGCCTGCGTTGGTTTCGACCAAGGTCAGTCCACGCGGCTACTCGAACGGTGACCCGGGACGAGGCCATCGTATCAAAGGACCGGCGCGCAGTAGCGTAGCCGGCAATGGCATTGTCGGATCAACCCAAATGCTGCAGGGCAGCCGGCGTGCGATCCATGATCGACTGGGGTAAAAACGCCCATTTTGGTGGTGGTTAAGCTTCACGATGGTCTGGCCAGCCGCTTGGATGATGGAGGCTGAGACGCGACCTGCACGATGCGACGCGACTCTGACCGGCGATGTTTCATGGCAGCTTGGACGGCGCGTCCATCTTTCCACTCCGGCAGTCGTGGGTGTGATCTTCCTATCCTTCAAACATTTTTGGGTCAAAGTCCCATCGTCTCGCGGAATCCACTTCAACAGAAGTGAATAATCCAGATGCGTTCTTGTTGTGTAGAGGATGTGCGGCTCTCAGCGTTCAGAAAACCTAAAATGCAACAGTGCGGAGGTCTTTCCAGATTTTTTCTTTCTTATGTTAGGCGTTCGCGTTGGGTAGTTGTATTCTGTACATACCTATAGACAGGCTTGTTTTGTACTGTGTATGCACTTGAACGGAATCTGAAGATCGTGGGAGAAAGTCGTGCTTAGTCATCGGAGCTTAGATCCGATTAAGCTTCTGATGACGTGCGTCATCAGTCTTGTTCACCAACTTCCATCGCAAAGATTACGATTTTGACTGATCGGGAATCGGCTCGGAAACTAGCGAATGCGAAGGACATAGGTAAGCAGCAGTTATCTGTAGCCGCAGGCCCTGCTTGTCGCAGCATTCATAGCGACCACATCAACCGGCGGGCACCATGGCTGTACACGTTTTGGATAATTACTACCTTGCCATAACCCTCCTCATCACCGTGGCATATCAGCTGTTCTTCTTCGCCATCGCCTTCTCGTTCAAGTTCGATAAGCTGACCGACTTCGCGGGAGGCACGAATTTCATCCTTCTCGCGATTCTCACGCTGTCATTCAGCGAAAATCGAGGCGATGCGCGCAACATCGTATCATCGCTCTTTATCATACTATGGGCGGCAAGACTGAGTGGGTTCCTGCTGTTCCGAATCCTGAAGACTGGCAAAGATGATCGCTTCGACGACAAGAGGGACAAATTCTGGTCGTTCCTTGGATTCTGGGTCTTGTGAGTGTGACGCGAAGCACAATAAATACGAATACTAACAAGTTGTAGTCAGATGTTCTGGGTGTGGACCGTTTCCCTACCAGTAACGATACTGAACTCGCCAAAAGTAACGCAGTTTGACCAGCCAAGCTTTGGAACAGGATGTGATATTGCAGGTGTCATCCTTTGGTCGATTGGCTTCGTCATGGAGAGCGTGTCCGACATTCAGAAGTACCGATTCCGAACTGCCCATGGGAGTGACGGTGCTGTCTGCGATGTCGGCTTCTTTGCGTGGACCAGACATCCCAATTACTTCGGAGAGATCATCATCCAATTCGGTACGAGTCTCCCTTTTTTCCACACGGCGAAACTGATCGTTCTAGGTATCTTCACGATCGCCGTATCTCCAGCAGCATACAACCACGTTTCGGGCGGCGCATACGATGCGCTATATGCATCTATTCTTGGGCCATTCTTCTTGACTCTTCTTCTTATGTTCGTGTCCGGTTTGACTTTGCAAGAGCGTCCCGGCGCAAAGAAGAGGTATGAGAAAGGCAACCGGTGGCCCGAGTACGAGAGGTATCTTCATCACACGAGCATTCTCATTCCTTTTCCACCGCAGCTATATGCGCGGCTGCCCGTTATCTTGAAGCGGACACTGTTCCTGGAGTTCCCGATGTATGTCTTCGATCCTGCGAAGCATGCAGATCAGAGCAAGGTCCAGGCGAGGTCAGCGGAAGAGGGTCAGACAAGACCAAGTGATGAGCAGGGGCTTAGGGCCTAGATCGCAGCGGTCATCTCAATTATGATATTTAACCCTTTTTTGTAAACATTGGTTCTGTATTCGTTCCATAAGCGCATCATCGTAATGGATTGTTGGTGTTCAAACAGCGTATGTGCCAAGTCGCGGCGGATCTCCAACACGCAGAGTCCATGGCACACACCACGAAACAACCACAAGTGTGTTGGAAACAAGGACACGTAGGCTACCAGTCTGTAGTAGACAGATTTTGCCCTGGGAGTCTGGGACGTAGTGCTGTTCGCATACCAAGCTCGTGGCACTTGGAATGACGAAACCTGCACGCCAGTGACGCCACGCCAACCATGAATTGCTTCTTCTGACGCTTTTCTGTCATCTGCCCGTACAGAATTGTAGGCATGCGTGTGAGCGTGGTCATACTTACGAACCCTGCATCGTCGGCTGCCTGCGCTCTGTCCCTGCGTTAGGGGTGGCAAGATTTCCAAGGTTATGGGAATCCCAGCACGTATCCTCGCGCTCCGCGTGCCTCGCCAAAGCTCTGTCTCAGCAGAAACGCGAACCGGCCGCTGCGTTGGGCGAAGATGTCGCGTAAGAGTTCCATGACCAGGCGCATAACTTATGTGGGATATTGCCCGCTTAGTCAGGGGCCGGGCGAATCACTTCAGCCGGCCTTATCGCATCTGCCTCCAAGATCACCTCACGCCATCTCATAAAATGCTCCCACGGGACAATGAGAGCTCGTGAAGATTTCCCTTCTACTCGCATCTTTTCTTGGCTCAACAAGTTAGTTGGACCGCTAGCAGCCATGAACATGCCGGTGCCCGTCTTCGATCCGGAAGCTCTTGCCATCCCGCGTTGCGAACGGATTGGAGCACCTCAACATGCGATGGCGTCATTGCGTGAATTGCGGGTGGTGCAGGTGGCTTGTTTGTGAGATCGAAAGAGCAAATATAAGACCTTTCATGCGCGCTTCCCACCTTTTCTCCGTTCATCCCAGCATACCTTACATCCTTGACATAACCTCTTTGCGATCCTTAACAAGATACCCTTTGTTTTTGCACCATTTCGCATAACCCTTACAGAAACGACATGTCCAACACACCAATCCACTCGACCGGTCGCGGGGGTAAGCTGAGGGCACTTGAACCCGCGCAACATCTAGGCAGGTCATGCTAACGACCAGTATAGGCGCCGGCAACATTGGCCCCGACGAGGCTGTCTACACTGACGGCGGCCTTGTTCGCGAAGGCGTCCAAGGCGAATCTGCTGAGGGTGAATTCTCTACTGGCCGTGGTGGAGCGGGTAACATCGGGAAGTCACCTCTCGTTGGACCGCAGACGGACGGAGATGGCCGCCGTCGCTCTCTCGACATGGTTCCTGAGATCAACCAGCGCCCGGCGCAAGACGAATTCCACACAGGCGTATGTCCAACCGTAGCCGGCAGAGTACAGCGCTGACACGAAGACAGCGAGGAGGTGCTGGAAACGTGTACAAGGAGAAGCACGGCGGCCATACTCACTCTCAGTCGCCAGAGCGCAAGGGCCTGGGTGACAAGGTCAAGGCGGCGCTCCACATGGACAAGGAAAAGAAGCAGGAGGGCTCACCTCTGGTCCAGAACGAGACGGTGAAGTAAATGAGATACCCAGGGTTGATCAACCCGAGTCGAGGAACGGTTATGGCATAAGCGTTATAGATATCGATGATACCTCCGGCTGTGGTCTCCTTCGATGAGACGGCCTCGTTTTCTCTTGGTCATACATGTTTATCCAATAACATGAACATTTTTCGGGTATTCTCGCAAACACGACGTGATTTTTGAGTGATACTGTTCGCGGCTTGCCTGACTAGGATGGTGGGGTGAATCAGCCCGGACCACGTGGGGTACACGAGTGGGTAGCCTTCGCGTCACGTCATCATTGCTCGTGAAAATATACCAAACTTCCACACATCCTCATATATAAGACGTTGCGATGGCTTCCAGTGAACAAGATACCGAAGCGCTCGTGCACTCGGATGATGCAAATCACCCAGCAAACCACATTTGCACGCTTTGCGCAAAGTTCTACAATCTGGGCTGGGTATGGCGACTTCCCAGCTAGAAGGGGACGCAGATGCAGACATGTTCCGAATGATGACTGACACGGGGATGGCGCCAGGTAACAGGCACTGGCGGAGGAACGAGCATACGCCATGAAGACAAAATCTACATTGCGCCCAGCGGCGTCCAGAAAGAACTCCTGAAGCCCACCGACATGTTTGTCATGGACTTCAACAGCAAAGCGTACCTGAGAAAACCAGACGTACGGGACACACCGATCCTATGGGAAGCCAGATAACCGACATGACCAGACGCTCAAACCCTCCGCCTGTACGCCGCTCTTCTTCGCCGCCTTCGAACGCGGCGCCGGCTGCTGCATCCACACGCACTCACAGTGGGCCGTCCTAGCCACGCTGCTTGTCGAGCGCGACTCTGGCAAAGACGCATGCTTCGAGATCGAAGAGATTGAGCAAATCAAGGGGATTCCGAAAGGTCGGAACAAGCAGGGCTATCTCGGGTACTACGACCGTCTTAGCATACCAATCATCGAGAATACAGCGCATGAGGAGGATCTGCGGGAGAGTTTGGAGGAGGCCATGGAGAAGTACCCGGATTCGTATGCGATTCTGGTGAAGCGACACGGAATCTATGTGTGGGGCGATAATGTGCACAAGGCGAAGACGCAGTGTGAGAGTATCGATTATATCCTGCAGCTGGCCGTGGAGATGAAGAAGCTGGGCTTACCGTGGACAAAGTGAGGTAGATTGAATGACTTGCTTCAAAGGCATTTTCGACAGGTGTTGAATTGCAGTGCGCACCCCAAAGTTCTCTCTAGCTCACCGCAAGAAAGTAAACAAAACACACACAAACACACATCGCATATTAGTTCTACCCTCACCTGCCCTCACGCACACAAACAAGTTTTACTACACTATATATACCCAACTAACCCCATTTAGGTAACTATCACAAGAACAACCAAACGGTCTAGTGGTCTCTTGACACCGCATGCTGCCCTGTCGTGCAGGGATGTGATTCGGCCCTCAGGTCTAGGCTTAGTAGGGATGCATTAGATTCTCTTTTTTTTGTTGGGGGGCCTATGTTCGAATCTGTGCGGTATAACTATATTAGTTAACGTTAGGTAACTATAATACCTATACCTTATAAGTTACAACGTTTTTTTTTTCTTCTTTTTTGGGCTCGCTCGATACAAGTTCATGAGTATACTAGGATTTGCAGAGAAACGCACGTTAAACAGTAGCGACGAAAGACAACTAAACTAAAAATCACATGCCTGGACGTTGGAAGTTTACGAGTTTAACATTTGCTTTTTGTAAACGATCTCATACGTGCCCGTCCACGTCGCGACCTCCCCTGACAATACAGGCAGGCTGCTGAGGGATACGGCGCCTGATAGCATAGTCTCACATGACAAACAGATCGAAGTTGTTTAACTTTGCATGGATGCATAATGAAAGAGTGATGTGTTGAAACAAGGTCCCTCTAGTAGCATGACTACCATGGATAACCGAGTAGGAGGGACAAGGCGGGGTGGCTTCAAAGTATTGTATTGTGTATTATCCCGTGTCAATAGTAACGAGGACGTTACAGTGGGGCTGTACCTCTACGTACAGCAAGCACCACTAGCCTACCTTCCACCAACCTGGACTGAACCCACATATTCTCAACATGATGTAGTATTTTGCTACCTGGGACTATCGCTTCCGTTGGATAGAAAAGTGTCTCACTAGCGAAGTTTGTGATTGAATTGAAGAAAGCTAAACTCAAGTTCTATGCTATGGTACGCATGCAGCGGGGGTATATATGCAAGTGTTCTAAACCCAAGCCCAAACTCTGGCCATGTACTCCGTAAACGATGGTCGACCAAAACATGTCGCAACGTGTAGTAAACCTCTTCACCGTGAAAATGCAATATCCACATCTCTTGCACCATCCTCAAACGGGCAACCGACGTGTCTAGTAATCGTAGCTCTCGTTACCGAAGCCCTCTTCCTCATCATCCATGTAATTGTGCTCGAAATCGTCCTCTTCCTCCACCTCCTGCACATCCTCATCCTCATCCTCTTCTTCCTCACCTTCCGCATCGGCGTCTGTAGTGTCTTGTACAACAGGTGGGGACCTCGAGGTCTGACTCGCGCCAGCCGGACTTGCGCCTTGACCGCTTCCAGAGGGAGTCGTCGACGAATCACCACCAGGGAACAGCTCCTTCAGTCTATCGTAGTTGATGTGGTTGCTAAAGGCCTTGGCGCGCTTCTTGAGCATCTTGTACGTGGCATCTGCCGCACTGGTCGCTGGCTGACCTTCCAGAACACTGCCGTCACCCATCTGGTGGTGTTTGCGCTTCTGCTTAGGTTTCTTAGGCTTGTCTTCTGCAGCTTCGAGCTCGGCTTGCAGCATCTTCTCTTGCTGGTCGCGCAGCCACACTTCGTTCTCGGTGATCCAAACAGCCTCTTTACGTCGCACTTCCTCAGGGGTAAGAATGCATGTTGCAACGTCAGGGTCGTCGTCGAATTCATCCTCGCCTATGTCAGGGGAATCGCTCACTGGCACGTCGCGAGTGTCGGCAGCGGCGCGTGCCATTGCTGCTGCTGTCCATCCAGTACGTTTCAGGAGATCGTGGTCCTCATTGGTGGCGATTTCTTTAAAGATGCCCTCCCAGTCCTTGATGGCATTAGTGACTTCTTCCTCAATATCCTGCTCGATCTCAAGATCTTCTTCGGCGATGACGATGGGTGTTCGCTTTTTTGGGGGCCGACCGCGTTTCTTTGGCACGACAAAATCTGGGTCACTAGCTTCAGCTGCCTCGACTTCCTCGACTGCGGTGGCAACAGATTCGAGCATCGCCTCAGTGTTATCATCAAGAGCGTCAACCACAGTAGTAGACGGATCCTGTGTACTAGAACGTTCAGGTTGTGCTGAGGCTGCTCGAGACGAGCGGTCGTTTGACTTGCGTTGCTTGCTTGCCCTTGCGGGTTCTGTGCTCGGACCAGCGTCTGTCTCTGGTTCCAAACCGACTGTCTCGTCATCGGGCACATGTCGCTGTTTCCTCTTCTCTTTCCGCTCCTCCTTCTCTGCACGTCGCCAGATGGCTGGCGGCTGAGCCTTCACCTTCAGTCGCGGCCCAAACTCTCGAAACTGGTTGACAGTCAAAGCCGCGCTCTGTGTCCTTTTATATTCGTATAGACGGGAGGTGATGGTGGAATCGGCCACTTTGACCACGTAGACGACCTCTCGAATGGTACGGCGGAAGTTGTTCATGCGAGCGGCTATGATGATGCAGGCACCACACAGTCCAGCAGGCTGGCGACCCTGCACCATCCAATCTCGGCTCATGCGCTTCAAAACCTTGCAGGCATCGTCGGCGACCCGGTGGGAGTCTTCTCCGAACTCGAGTCTTCGGCAGTACTTCAGCATCAACGGCTCGATCTCCTGGACGGCCTTGTTGCCAACGAGCTGAGCCGGATCCTCCTCGTTCAATGTCTTTAGAAACTGCTTATATGTGTCGCCCAAGGTCCACACATTGGTCTGGATCTTCTCGGCCAAATCGATGAGCATGAGCGTGTTCTCGGGCTGCCTCCGCGCAGCCATGTAGATGGCTACGGCAGCAACGTTCCGCATGCGGCGACCCTGGATGAATCTGTAGTTCATAGCAAGCTTGTACCAGCTGACTGCTTGGTCCTTCACCGCCTCTCGCTGGTTGAGCGAAGCGGCAAGAGCCTCAATGGCTTGCTGGCCAGCCCATGTGGCCTGCTCTCTGCTCTCCATGCCTCCAAGGCCCCGCATGGTGCCGCCCATGGAGTTAGCGTGCCGCTGGTTGGCGTGGATGAAGCCGCCCTCGACCATGGCCGCTCCGCCTGAAGTTTCGCCAAACGTGACTTCCGAGACGATCTGATCATCCTCGTGCACTTTTCCGCAGTGGTAGCACATAGTCACCCCGTCGGCTGTATTGATCTCGGGCTTCTCACAGCAGGTATAGGTACGCCGCGTGACTTTCGGCGGAGGGGGTGGGGGCATCGCTCTTCGTTTCGTCACCGTGGATTGGTAGTTGTAGCCGGTGCTGAGCCCGCGAAGGCGCGGCGCCCGCGCGACCTGAGGCGCTGACATGTCGGGCGATGAAGAGACGCGCGATCGTTGCAAGCAAGTGTTGTTGTGTCGTTCAAGAAAAGAATTGAGGAACAAGAGAGATCGTCCAGGCAGCACGAATGAGACCGTGGGCGATGCCGCGGGAGGGGCGGGACTAGCGCTGAAATTGATTGGTGCTGAGTGGGTCACGCCTTCCTATTTTCGGACATAACCTCTGCACCTCGAGAAGTGGCCACTCCGTCGACTCTGCTTACCAAGCACTGTTCGGGCAAACAACAATACGAAGTACAGTGAGGTGACAAAAGTCTGTTCGCGGTACAAGCTCGGGCCACCATCATCACTTTTGAGTGAAAGTTCAACGCACTGTAACTCCACACAACCATAACTGATTTTTATCATGAGGGTCGCAAAATAATCGTATTGTACCTAATACTTGGTGTGCCAGCCCCTCGCGGCAAGAACCGCGTCTAGGCGTCGTGGCATGCCCGTGATGAGTCGCCTGATGAGTGAGTCGGGTATAGCAGCCCACGCTTCTCGCAGCCCCGCTTCAAACTTCTCCCATTCGGTTTCTGAGTTTCCCATTGTATCGAACTCAGGATGAAGCTCATAGAGCTTCTTTTTAAGTGCCCACCATAGGTGTTCTATTGGGTTGAGGTCAGGAGAATATGGGGGCCATTCGATAGTCCATATCCCATGCTTCATCAACCACTTTTTAACCATATTAGAGTTGTGGATAGGCGCGTTATCCTGCATAAAAGCGTCG